>JAJIBD010007205.1:0-128002 GCA_021461705.1 Cryptotis parvus | reverse complement strand
CTCACCCTCTGCCAGCCCTGGGTGTGCGTTTCTCTAGCTCGGACACCAGCTTCTCCCTAACTTCACAGTTCCCTTGCCCAGAGGTGGTGCTCCAGGTCCCTGGGTGAAACGGGCGTGTCGTCACTTTGCCTTGGGGTGGGTAGTTTCTCTGGCTGTCTTTGCTCTTCAGCCATGTGCAGCTCCGCCAGCTCCCTCCTTTCTGGGGGGTGTTGTTGGCGCTGCAGTAAGGCTGTAAGATCTGAAGGAACAACCTGCAGCCGTCCCCACTGTCCCCCCCCCCCACCGCAGTCCTCCAGGTCCTCTTCCTACAGAGCCCAGGAGGAGCCAGCCCAGGCTGGAGGAGGACAGCCGGATAAGACAGCGGAGGGTCAGGGAGCAGGAGTGAGTCGGAGCAGGGTCAGCTCCAGTTCTGGGCCTAATCAAGCAAGACATCCTGTGGAGCTCAGAAGAAGTGGGGGCGGAGGAGGGTGGGTCGGAAAGTTTGGGATTAGCTGGTTGAAGGCTCCTTGTAGACGTTTGTGTACTTGAATTAATGAGGGTCAAACCTGCAGTGAGTCTCTGTATTCTGACAGGCTAGAAGTTACAGCGTGAAAGGTCAGGGATTTAAAGGCAGCTTGAAGGAACTTCAGCTTAAAGATTAACTCAGTTACAGGAAGAGTTTCTGAACTGGCCCAGCAGAAGACGCAGCGATGTTATATATCGTGCAGGGGAGCTACTATAAATCAGGGTCAAGGCTTTTATTTTGATATTGTTTTCACCTAGGCAGAGCTCCCCAAACTTATTGGTTCTACTACCCCCTTTCAGAGAAAAAAAATACCCAGAGGCCCTATAGAAATCTTAGCTTTTTTTTTTTTTTTTTTTGCTTTTTTGGGTCACACCCGGCAATGCTCAGGGGCTACTCCTGGCTCTGCACTCAGGAATCACTCCTGGCTGTGCTCGGGGGACCATATGGGATGCCGGGAATCGGACCCAGGCCAGCACAAGCCGGCCGCGAGCAAGGCAAACGCCCTACCCGCTGGGCTATCGCTCCGGCCCCAATCTTAGTGTCTTTTAATGAGTAAACAGAAAAAGCCTCAGTTCTACCTGACTTTAGGACTTCCGGCACCGTCATCTGCTTCCCCCATGCAGGGGGGGGTTATCACCCACTTTGCAACTCAGAGGACTGAGTTATTGTGCAGGGGTTTACCTTCCATACAGCCACCCCTGTCTGATCCCCGACACTCAGTATGGTCCCCTGAGCATGATCAGGGGTTGCCTCTGAGCACAGAGCCAGGAAGAGTAGCCCTTGAGCACAGCCAGGTGTGGCTCCAAAGCCATCCTCCCCCAAACCCGGATATTCCCCCAAAGATGCTTGAGGGGGCCAAATGATTGTGTGCGTGCGTGTGTGTGCGTGTGTGTGTGGGGGGGGGGGGAGGAGAGGGGAGAGAGAGAGAGAGTGTGGGTGTGTGTGTGATTGTGACTTTGCTGGAGGCGCTTCTAGGCTGGACTGTGGACTTGATGGAAATGACTAGTGGGTGGGACTTCCTGCTTGTGTTTCAGACACAGTCCAAGCCAGGGGTGGGGGCTCAGGTGAAAGCCCTACTTTGCATGCATAAGACCCGAGTTCAGTCCCTGGCGCAGCGGAAAAATCAATACATAAATAAATAGTTAAATCTCAGTCCCTGGAGGGAAAGTGCTGCTGAGTCCCTTTCTGGATGGAATACCCAGCCCAGGGCCCTTCGTGCTGTGCGTGGACCCCTGGTTATAGGGTATCACTGTATCACTGTCTTCCCGTTCATCATCGATTGGCTCGAGTGGGCCCCAGTAACATCTCCATATGTCCTGTCTCATGCTAGTAGAGCCCAAGGGCATCTGCTTGCTCCAGGAACATAGAGCCTCAAACCATTCCATCAGGTCATGGGAATGAGGTCTAAAATTGTTACTGGTATCTGGCATATCAAATATGACACGGTAGCTTGCCAGGCTCTGCCATGCGGGTGGCATACTCTTGTAGTCATCTCTAAATCCAGCATTTATTGATGAACCGCCAGGCTGTGATAGGCTCGTCTCTGCTGGATGGAGTTCTGACGAGGGGGAAGTCGAATGTGGAAAATGGAGGCCCTCATGGAGTGCGGGGGTGGGGGGGCGTCTGGCTTGTTGCAAGGCTCTGGTTATAGGGTAAAGACTGACAATACTTGTCACACTGTCATCATTTCCCGTTTACTCTTCAGGCTCATCATTACTCTTACAGTGCCCCAGGACACTGTTTTTCAAACTTCGGCTTATGGGCACCCTGGAGAAACTTGGGGTGCCAGATGGGTTAAAACTGTTGCCCACCCAGGGCTCGAAGATTTTTCCAATTCTCCGGGAATGCCCACAGGGAAAGTGGTTCAGCAAACAGGTCTGAATGTGTCGAGGCACAAGACACTTATTTCTAGTGACTTCTGTTGATTCCCAGTTTCATGGGAACACCTTGAGAAGCTTTTGCCTCTAAGTATGCCATACATATTTTTTGGTTTGTTTTTGGGTCACACCCAGCAGTGCTCAGGGGAATTCCTGGCTCTGTGCTCAGGAATAAATCACAGTTGTGCTCCCTGGGGACCATAGGGGATGCTGGGTATAAAACTAGATTGGTAGGGCCGGAGGGATAGCTCAGCGGGTAGGGCGTTTGCCTTGCACACGGCCGGCCCATGCCAGCCCGGGTTCGATTCCCGGCATCCCATATGGTCCCCCGAGCACCGCCAGGGAGTAATTCCTGAGTGCAGAGCCAGGAGAAACCCCTGAGCATTGTCGGGTGTGATCCAAAAAAGCAAAAAAATAAAATAAAATAAAATAAAATAAAAAACTAGATTGGCAGCATATACTATCTCTCTCGCCCTCTCTGAATAGTTTTTTTTGAGGTTTTCTTAGTGGTCTTTAGGGATCTGGAGTCACTGTTAGCCATATTGGGTCACACAATTCGGGCTTAATAGTTTGGTGCTTGGGGGTGCAATGCAGTCCTGGAGATTGAACTTGGAGCCTTGTGCATGCCGGGCCTGAATTCCATCCTTTGAGCTCTCCCCCGGCCCCTCCGTAAGTTTGTACAAGAGATGTTGGTGGCTAAGATGTGGCTCTGTCTGAGACCCTGATACTCGGTGACCCCCCCCCCCACGGGCACTAACGGCTCAGACGCCTGTTCTTTACTGATTGCGGGAGGGCCCTTCTGGCATCAGACTGGCATCATGCCCTGTCCATGCCCGACTCGTGAGCTCATCCCCACGCTCATCCCACTGAACAGGTGTGGGGTCTGCACAGACCTGGTCCCAAGGGAGGCTGGTTTGGGTGGTTTCCTTGCTCTGGCAGTTTTCAGGTGGGTGCGTCATTTGGGAGGTTCCAGACTGGACAGCCCAGTGGTGACAGAGACTGGAGGGAGCCGGGCTGGCCTTGGCCCCTTTCGCCAGGTGCTTCTGCGCTGCCTTCACGTCCCTGAGTTCACCATTGCACAACAGCTCCCGGTCTCCGCCAGCCGCAGCCAGTGGCTTGTGGTTTGCGTGTTTTCTCGTGGTTTCCTCCGTCAGTGTCCAGTGGGACATGGTTTTTCTTTTCATCCTTGATGGTGTTTTTGTAGAGTGGACTCCATGGGGATGAGACCCTCAGGTTGTGCTGAAACAGTGGATCCCATGGGGTGCCCAGTGGGCGGCACCGAGTGGGTTTCCCCACTGGACCGGAGCCAGAAGCAGTTGAATGGGCTAGGTGGGTGCTTTCGTGCTGGCACCCCACTTGCAGCCTCATCACTGCCACCAGGCGCCATTCCTGGGCACCAAGCTCAGAGTGACCCCTGAGCACTGCCTGTTGTGAGCAAAACTTGATCACTTGATCACTTGACTTCCCGTAGATCATCGATTACTCGAGCAGGCACCAGTAACATCTCCATATGTCCTGTCTCATGCTAGTAGAGCCCAAGGGCATCTGCCCGCTCCAGGAACATAAAGAGCCTCAAACCATTCCATCAAGTCATGGGAATGAGGTCTATAATTGTTACTGGCATTTGACATGTCAACTACTACATGGGTAGCTTGCCAGGCTCTGCCGCGCGGGTGGATAATCTTGTAGTCACCTCAAAACTCGAGCAATAATTATTATTGTGAGCAAAACAACACCCAAAAATGTATACCTCCTTCCCTGGCTTAAATTTACTGCTCTTGAGTAAGTCCTTCACAAATGCAGCAAAATAATACAACAGTATGTTTGTTTGGGGACCACACCATCTGTCCTCAGGGCTTATTCCTGGCTTCTGTGCTCAGGGATCACTCCTGGCAGTGCTCAGGGGAACATAAGGGATGCCGGGATTGAACCCAGGTCTGCGTGGGAGAGGCAAATGCCCTATCTGCCACAGCCCAGCATATTCGTCATGTCCTTGACAGTATCAAATAGTTTCTAAATGGCTTCTCCCCATTACTTAGATGTGCTTGCGGACTTCTCGGTTGCTAAAATGCACAGACCTGAAATACTATTTACAGTACAGAGAACGTTTCTCTGAAACCATGTGTGGAAGGAATCTGGATTGTATTTATTTTTTTTTTTTTTTTTTGCTTTTTTGGGTCACACCCGCGATGCTCAGGGGTTACTCCTGGCTCTGCACTCAGGAATTAGTCCTGGCGGTGCTCGGGGACCATATGGGATGCCGGGGATTGAACCCGGCGGCACAGGCCGGCCGCGTGCAAGGCAAACGCCCTACCCACTGGGCTATCGCTCCGGCCCCTGGATTGTATTTTTGTAACGGGACTTGGTTACTCATCCCTTCCTTGTTCCTGAAAGATGTGGCTTGAGAACATTTTTCCCTCTGGTGGGCCACCCAGAAATCTCAGAGGAGCTGTGGTTGATCTAACACCCCCCCCCCGGGGCTGGTCTGATGCGCTGAATGCAGCATCCTTAAGTCAGGACTTGGTCCTCACAACATCTGTCTTTTCATTTCATTTCTTTCATGTGTGATGTGAGTCCTCAACTCTCCCTCTTTTCAGAAGGGTTTTAAGGCAGAGAAAAATTCACATCAGGGCCCCAGTCATTTTTCTTGGAACTTTGGAATGCTCACCTGTGAAAAATGCTGTTTTGGCAAGGAGGCCGTGCATTTCCTCGCTGTAATTTTGGAGGGAGTGCCTGGAGGTCCCAGGGGCACCCGATGTTGAGATTGCGTGGCCATGGCCGCACAGGGCAGCAAGTGCGGGTGCCGAGTGCTTAGTGTGCGGGGTGTGCCTGGAAGCAGGGTGTGCACCTGTCCACGGGATGTGCGCTGCGGAGTGTGCACCTGTCTGCGGGCTGTGTGCGCCTGCGGGTGCACGTCTGGGTGAAGGTGCGCGCCTGGGTGCAGGGTGCGCGCTCTCTTTTTCATCTTGCTGGGCTTCCCACGTCTCTGCTCTCCCCGTGCCCAGCCCTTTGGGTTTCTGCCTAGTGCAATGGCTGCTTGTTTCTGTGGTTTTAGAGCAATGATTTGAAGCTCTTTGGTGGGCGCTTCCATTATCTTCCAATGAGGTGGTCCTCGAGCCACTGACTCAGCATCACAAGCGGTGGGAAGCTTAGTAAAATGCAGATTCCCGGGTCAGGGTCAGGGATGAAGCACAGTGGTGGATCCCATGCCTTGCATATGTCAGGCCCTGACTTTGATCTTAGCGCATAAATAATTAATAGTAATAGTAGCTGCAGTTTCCTGGGCCCAAACCATTCCATCAGGTTGACATCTGTGAAGGTGGGTCTCTAGGACTTGCATCAGTGTCGTTGCTGTTGTGGGCGGCAGGTCACACTGTCCCGAGTATTGAACTTAAGTGCTCCGGGCCCCAGGATTTCCCGAACAGGCACATAACGGCCGGTTCTTCTGCCTGCACAAGAATCAAATGCCTTTTCAAAAACTGTCTTGCAGAGGGGGAACAGATGGCTTCAGCTTCACACGAGTGCTGGGAACTGGCCCATGGAGTCACATGCAGGGACCCTAGTTCTTATGACAATCTGCATCAGCAGACTTGGCCGCGCCCTTAGATCCTAAGGCAGGATTTACTGGGGCCGCTCAAATACCCCCTCGAGCAGCGACTTTCAGTGTCCTCCTCACCAACTCCAGCCTGGACATCCCGAGTGCCCCTCCGGCCCCTCTGTGGAGCTCCCCTATCTCCTCACCCTGCACCCGTGGCCCTTTACGCCTATCCCGTTGGACATTTCCTCCCCCGGCAGCTGAACCTCCTGCCTTGGATATCGCTGCGTCCAGGAAGCCCTGCCAGATGCACCGTGAGGGCAGAGAGCGGAGGCGAGGCAGGTGTGTGTGTGTTTGGGCGTTAGTGAGCGGCAGGATGGGGGGCTCCCGGAGGCACATGGACAGTCGGGCCAGCTCAGGATGGACAGAAGGCCTTGATGAGTGTCCTGCAGTGGCACTTGCCTACCGTAGAGCCTTCAGAGCTCCACACACCTGCTTCTCTCTGGGGAAACATTTCCCAGCCTTCTCACTATCCGTCCCTCCAGTTTCCGCCCACTGCCCCCTAGTGGTCCCCCATGTTCCCATATATGCACTGTGAATTCTGAGCCCCATCTGTTGGGCTGGAGCTTCAGCTGACACCCACATTGTGTCTCTTCTCCCCGTTCACAAAGGCTCCCTGAGGCGCCCTCCCCGGGCCCCACGGCATTCTGGGAACTGTTAGCAACGGTGTAAACCAGGGGCTGGAGATCCAGAGAACCCCAACACTGACCCTGTGGAAGAGAACTGGGTATTTGGTGCTGGTTTTTTTTCTTCCCCCTGTTCAAGTAGGTTTTTGTTAGATTAAACTGCTACAGTAATTTTTGGGGTGGTGATGTAACACCTTTATGAGAATCAGTCACTTGCCTCCATGGCTGAAGCGCCATACCACCACTCACCTCCAAACTGTGTTCTGCTCGTCCACACCCCTGAACGTCTGGGAAGCAGCATTGGTTTTGGTGCTCGTTTGTTGTGATCATGTTTTTCTTTGTTTTTTAGCGATGCTCAGGGGTTACTCCTGGCTCTGCACTCAGGAATTACTCCTGGTGGTGCTCAGGGGACTCTATGGAATGCTGGGGATCAAACTCAGGTTGGGACATGCAAGGCAAATGCCCTACCTGCTGTGCTGTACTATTGCTCGGTGCCTTGTGTATGTGTTGATGGGGGGCTTTGCTTTAGGTCTGTGTGTTGTATGTGTTGGTGGGGGCTTTGCTTTAGGGTTTGTGTGTTGTATGTGTTGATGGGGGGCTTGGCTTTAAGTTTTTATTTTCCACAGAGGAGTGATGGTGGGTTCTAGCCCTGGCCCACCACCCCAGCAGAGCCTCGCAACAAGCCATCCGACCCCCCACTCCATGAGGGCCTCCATTTTCCACATCGGGACTTCTCTCTTGTCAGACCTCCACCCAGCAGACCAGCCTATCAGCTCCCCAGCTCAGCGCGCCGCCTGTGGCCGCCGCTGTTCATCAATAAATGCTGGACTTAGAGATGCCTACAAGAGTATGCTACCTGCACGGCAGAGCCTGGCAAGCTACCCGTGTTGTATTTGATATATATGCCAAATACCAATAGCAATTATAGACCTCATTCCGGAATGGATTGAGGCTCTTTGTGTTCCTGGAGCAAGCAGATGCCTTGGGCTCTACTAGCATGAGACAGGACATATGGAGATGTTACTGGGGCCCGCTCGAGCAAATGGAGGATGAACGGAAGACAGTGATACAGTGATACAGAGGAGTGAAACTATCTTGTGATTTTCTTTCCCTTCTGACTCATAGCACTTCCCTTAGTTACTTTGTTTGTTCCAGCGGGCACAGTCTCATATCTCCAGCAATACAGGAATGGTCCACAGTCAGGATCCCACAGCCTCTTTATCCAGTCATTCGTTGATGGGCATTTAAGTTATTTCCAGGCTTTGGTTCTCATGAATAATGCCATTGTGGACACAGGGAAACCAGCACCTTTTTGGAGTTAGCTTATTGTATCCTTTTGTTGTTCTTATTCTTGTTTTGGGGCCACCGCACCTAGCAGTGCTCAGGGGTTATTTCTGGTTCCGTGCTTGGAGGTTGTTCCTGGTGGTGCCCAGGGGCCATGTGGACCAGAAATTAAATCCACACTTTCTGAGGGGAAAACCTGTCTCGGCCCAGTGAGCCCTCTCTCGGGCCCTCCATTCATATCCTCTGATATAGGCCCATGAGTGGGCTTGTAGGATCATTGGGAATTTCTATTTTATGTTGTTGCTTCATTTCCTGGCCATTTTCCATTGTCGAGGTACTAGTTTACATTCCCAAACAGTCCTGGACCAGGTTCCTTTTTCTTTACACCTTTGCCAACATTTGTTTCAAATCTTTTGTTGTAAGTAATTCTCGTGACTGTGAAGTGCTGTCTCCTTGGGGTTTTGATTTGTCTTTCCCTAGTCTGTAGCATTGATCCTTTCTCCCTAGGTTGTTGGAGCAGTGTCTGTTCAAGCTGGGTTTTCCCCACCCCCACCATTTTGTTTGAGTTTTTGGTTGTTAAGGTGTGTGAGTTCTTTATATTTGTTTAATGGCATGGATTTTATACTTTACACAGCCCAGAGACATTTTAAGTGTTTGCAGAGTTCTTTCCTAGGTGCTTTCCTAGAAGGGATAAACAACTTTAATTGATATCAGTGACAATTTTAATGAGGTCTGAGGGGAAGTTTCCAGAAAGAGAAATCCTTGTTAGCAGGTGAGAGGTAAAGCCTTTGCTTTTTTGGTTTTGTTCTGGCTCCCACTGCGTGGTGCTCAGGGCTTCCTTCTGGCTCTGGGCTGTGTGTGTGTGTGTGTGGGGGGGGTGACCCTTGGCAGTGCCTGGAGGGCCATAAGTCGTGGTGGGGAGTGAACCTGGCATAACTGTGTACGGTAAGAGCCTTAACACCTGGCTCTACTTTTATGTTTTTAAAAAATCCCATTCTAGCCATTCAAAAGCACCTTTCATATTTGGAGTCTGCTTGACCTAAACTCTAATGAACTCTTTGTCCAAGTGGGCATCTGGAACAGTTTCCAGCCCCTGGTGGAAAGGGAAAAGAGATGGAGTTGATGATGTCGGTTCATTAGTGTCCCTGTGTCTTGTTTCCAACCTTCTGTGTTTTATTTTTTCTGTCATTGCAGGTGATTTTCAAAGCCAAGTCGAAATATTCTCCAGAATTACTCAAGTACCGGTACGTCGTGCCCAGCGGGCAGTGATGAGGAAAGGTTCACCTGGGAGCCTCGTTCTCCACCTGAGTTGCCCAAAGGTCCTCTCTGTGAGTGATCCCCCCCCCCCCGGACGTGCTCACTGTTCAGCTCCTGCCCCACACCCCACGGGAGACCGTGCGTGCCACATACGTTTACGTGAGGAGCCTGATCCACTGCACCAGTGCCACAACGTCATGGGCGGCCGTGTTCATGTTCTCTAGAAATACCCAGAATGGCCCAGATCCAGCCAAGTTCGTTTGAAAGATCTCCTTGGCTCTGTACAGTGATTCCTGTCATGGGCAGGGTGGGGCTTAAGGGAAGGGCTTTGCAGAGAACTGTACAAGGTGGAGGGCTCTGGGTTTGCCAAATTCTGCATCTGGTAAAGCACTTGTCATGGGAGTGACTCACCCAGCCAGGTTCGAGTCCCAGCACCCTCAATGGTCCGAAAGCCGAGGTTGTGATCCCTGAGCACAGAACCAGGAGTAAGCCCCTGAGCACTGCTGGGTGTGGCCCCCAAACAAACACAGCAAAATGAAAGGTTTTTTTTTTTTTTTTTTTATAGTTAGGAAACAGGGACAGGAAAAGAAACAGAACCGATTTCCCTCAGAGGAGGGAGCTAATGGGACCAGGAAATTGGAGACTGTTGTGTTTCAGATTCCACTTGGGGGGAGTTGGAGACTGCCCTAGGCATTGTCTTAGCAGGACTTGGCAGCTCCGTTCTGGACCTTATTTTTTCAAATGGTAACAACAGCAAAGTGTTGCTAAGTGTTGACATCTTTTACCATTTGTTCTTAGCGGTCAGCACCCTGCCACCACCACTTTCTTGGACCTACAGCCTGTTTGCCTTGTTCAGGAATAAGGTCCTGGGCTTCTCTGTCGCAGGAGAACTAGACCAGGGCAGGGGAATAAGGTCAGAAAGTGGTGAAGGCGTTTGGAAAATGAAGGGCTGCGGCAGCTGCCACTTGGGCCTAGTCATCGCCCCCTACCCTGCTCTGTCACCCTCTGCTGCACGGCCTCACCTCTTTGCTGCCATGGCTGCCCACAGCTGTGAGGCTGTTTTAGAACTTTCTGGTCTATCAGGCAGTTTCACAGCTTCGCCACAGCTGCTGGCTTGACTCTTTATTGCCACCCTCGGGGACTCTGAAGTGGGCCTTAGGGTGACCTTGAGGGACATATGCTCTGTCTGTAACGATGCCTACCAGCCCTTGGTCAAGGAGTGAATTGGTAGCTGAGCAGCTGTGCCCCACCGACGCCCTCCTGCCCATTGGCAGCTGTGCCCCATGATCCCCTCCTTCCCATTGGCCCCTGGTCTCATGCTCTGCCCCTTCCTCTTGCCCTCATTTATATGCTTCTCACTTGGACCCCTTGGATTATTTTCCTTGTCCATATGGCTCCTGCTTCCTAATATTTTTTCTTGTTCTGCTTGAGGGTCACACCTGGCAGTGCTCAGGATTTACTCTTGACCTGTTTAGGGAACACTTCTGGTGGGACTTGGGGGACTGTATGCAATGATGGGGATTGAACCTGGATCATCTGTATGCAAGGCAAGCACCTTAACCACTGTGCTGTCTCTTTGGCCCCAAGAAATGTTGGGTTAAATATAAGTCCCAGGGGCCGGAGCGATAACATAACAGTAGGGTGTTTGCCTTGCACATGGCCTATTCTGGGCTCGGTCCCTGGCATCCTATATGGTCCCCTGAGCATTTCCAGGAGTAACCCCTGAGCATCACCTGGTGTGACCTAAAGAGAAAAAAGTATGTAAGTCCCAGAGAGCAGCTCTGGTCCTGTCTAACTGTAGCCTTACTCTCACTTCCGGTCATCTCTAACTATAGCCTTTCTCTTACCTCCGATCATGTCTAACTGTAGCCTTTCTCTCACTTCCAGTCATATTGCTTTCTTCGTTGGGTCTGGTGCTCGGCGACTGGTCACGTTTTTGTCCACCTGGTCTGTGTAGCCTTTTCTCACCTCGGTCTGTCGTGCTCCCTCCGGTCTTGCTTCCTTCTCTCATGGTTGTAGGCCAGCGCCTCTCGGTGCTCGAGCCTTCCCCTTGGTCGTCTGGCCTTCTCTACTCGGTCTTGTCTAACTGTAACCTTTCTCTCACCTTTGGTCATTTGTAGCCTCTTCTGGTATTTTGCCTTTCATTGGTCACGTCTAACTGTAGCCTTTCTCTCATCTTCACAGTCTCTGCCCCTGGTGCCTCAACTGTTAATGCGTGTTAGCTGGGGAGACTTGAGAGCTAAAGGGGACAAAGACTGAGTGAAGACAACGGTGGGGGAAGAGTGTTCTGGTTGGCCAGTCAGATCTCAGAAATGGTTGTAGGAAGCATTTTTTATGAGGACTAGAATGATAGTACAGTGGGTAGTGCTTGCCTTCCACATGGCCTACCTGGATTCCTGGCCACACACCTGCTGGGAGTGATCCTTAACACAGAACCATGAGTAAGCCATGAGGGGTCCCCTCAGGGTGTAGCACCATCCCCATCCCCAAAAAGTGAAACATGAAAGCCTAGATCACCAAGATTGTTTGATATGTGGAGCCTCTGAACATTTAAGGGCTGGGGTCTTGTAGGTGAGAAGGTGTGAGAATGGGGGTGCAGGCTTGAACTCAGTGTGGGGTGACAAGCTGGGGATAACTCTGGCACGCATTATTGTTGTTATTGAGAGAGGATTTTTAAAAAAATATTTTATTATAACACCGTGAGATATACAGTTACAAAGATGCTCATGTCCGGGTTTCGGTCATACATTGTTTCAGCACCCATCCCTCTACCAGTGCCCATTTCCCACCACCAATGTCCCCGATTCCTCTCCCCTCTCCCCTGGCCTGCCTCTATGGAGAGTTCTTTATCTCTTTTCTCTCTCTTTCCCTCTCTCTCTTTTCTCTCTTCCTTCTCTTACACACTGTGGATTGCGTACATACATTTAGAGGTTATCATGTGTATCTTCTTACCTGTATTCAATACTCAGTTCTAGGCTGGTATTATCACTTACAACAACTGTTAGCACACTGTTCCCTTCTCTGTCCCACCCAACCTCCGACTCCCAGACGCTTGTGGTAGATTCCATGTTTGAAAAGACCTCCTGATCCATGTTTTGTCTGACCTTGGATATTGGTATCATAATATGTATATATATATTATATATGTATCTATACATTTATGTCATGCAAATGAATGCAGTCATTCTATATCTGTCTTTTTCCTTCTGTCTAATTTCACTCAGCATGATCCTTGAGAGGGATTTTTGAACATAAGGAGAGAAGGGGGTTCAAATGTGAAGCTGAGTTGCTCGGCTCAGAGAAAGGCAGTTTCCTAAAACCAGGCGGCTTCTACTGACGGAGCCTGTTCATTCGTATCTTAGTCGCCAGCTCAGGGAGATCCCGGAGTTCCTGTGGCCAGGCACATCTTCAGTCCCCTCTTTTCAGTGCCCATTTCTCTGAAAGCAGAGGTTGCAGTAGATACTGCAGGCTGTCATCCATTCCCTGAGATGCTTCGGTATTCTGGCTCCTAAATGGACTGGCTTCCTTCGCTCAGTCACCAGTCATCTGAACTGAAATGCAAGCCATGACTCTAAAATTGGTTTAAATATTCCATGCTGAGCAACTCTTAGAGTAGTTCAGTGTCTTTGAAGGTAATTTATGTCAAACCCAGCCAATAAGCATTTTTTTTTTTTTTTTTTTGCCTTTTTGGGTCACACCCGGCAATGCTCAGGGGCTACTCTTGGCTCTGCACTCAGGAATTACTCCTGGCGGTGCTCGGGGACCATATGGGATGCCGGGATCGAACCCAGGCCGGCAGAGGCCGGCGCGTGCAAGGCAAACGCCCTACCTGCTGGGCTATAGCTCCGCCCCCTAGAAGCACTTTATTTTTGACTTAAAGTGCCCCTTTCACTAACAGCAGCTAGCCTTGAAATTTTTTTTTTCTTTTTTGCTCAGGGGTAACTCCTGACTCAGCATTCAGTAATTACTCCTGGCCTCCTCAGGGGACCATCTGGGATGCTGGGGATTTAACCCATATTGGCCACGTGCCAGGCAAATTTCCTACCTGCTGTGCTATGGCTCTGGCACCTAGCCTTGAACTTTCATGGGAATTAGTTCCCTTTTGATTATTTTCCTGCTGCTTTATTTTTGTTTGTTTCCATACCTGGTATATTTCTTAATGCCCGGGTAGTAGAATCCAGAGCTTTGTGTGTGTGTACCGTACCTTGAGCCATATCCCTAGCCTGGTTAACATTGGGGATGCCCAAGAGTGCTGTGATGGGGCCAGAGAGATGGGACAATGGGGAAGGCTCTTGCCTTGCATACAGACAACCTGAATTTGACCTCCTGGCACCATATATAGTCCCCAGCTCTAGCCAGGAGTGACCCCTGAACAAGAAATAAGCTCTGAGTGCTGTCAGATATGGCCCCGTTCAAAAAAAAAAAAGTTCGAAAAAAAAAGGATAAGTTCGAATACTATGACTTTTCAAACATTTTCAGTTCTTTTCCCTCTCTAATTATGTAATTATACAAGATAAAATGAGCCAAATTTGTTTTTTCCCTTCTGTAAGAAGACTTTAGACCAGAAACATAAACAAATCCTCATAGTCCTTTACTACTTTCCATTCATGATAGGAGATGGTCAAGTACTGCCATGTTGAATTAGCTGCCGGGACTCTGTACTTCCTGTCCTGAGTCCTGCACTTCCGTTCTCCTCTCTCAGGACTTCTTGTCCTAAGACCAGGACCATCAGGAGTCTATGGGGAAGAGGGCTCTTTGCCTTTTGTCTTCTCTGTACTTGATCAGTCAGAAGCTCATCCTTCGAGAGTTTTTTCTGCAAATGTATCTGCCCAGGTGCCACACAGCCCCTGATTTCCATTTCCTTTGTTGTTTGCTCTCAGCTCTCTCTCAGTATTACCCTGTGGTTTGGGTTGAGTAGTTGCGGCAGTGCATGAAGCATCGTTCTATGGAACACACCCTTTGATGGGCTTTTTTTTTTTTTTCGGGGGGGGGGCGGGCGCCCCCCTGTGGGCTTTTCTGTGTTCCCACCACCACACACCTTTAAAGCTCTCTGTTCCTCCGAATTTTCTTTTCCCAAGCTACAGACAAGGGGAATGATTAAGTTCAGTACGTGTTATTTCCCCCATTGTCAAAATTCTCTTTGTGCTCTGGAAACAAATCTTAAAGTAGAAGACTAGAGATGGGGTGTTCAATCCCCCCAGCACTACTACATGGATTTACACCCCACACCCAGTGTGGCCCCTGATGGGGGTGAAAGACCGTGAAAGCGCTTGTGAGTTTATTTATGTGGAAGCTGATTGTGTAGACTTGGCCTTGCCCCCCAACCCAAAGGGAAAATATCTGTTGCATTGTTCCATTTTATTTATTTAATTTGGGGGCACCCGGTGATGCTCAGGGATTATCCTTGGCTCTGCACTCAGGAATTCCTCCTGGTAGTACTCAGGGGCCATATGGGATGTGGGGGATTGAGCCTCGGGTCGGCTTCATGCAGGGCAGGTCAGCAGCATGCTAGGCAAACTCCCTATCCACTGTACTGTCGCTCTGACCCCAGCATTGTTCTGTTTTCTAAGACAAAATTGATGTTTAAAAGTTTTTGTTGTGGTGATGGTGGGCCACTTCCAGAGGTGACTTGTGGTGCCGGGGCCACACTGGGCATTGCTCTGTGGTACAGAGGCAAGCCTGGGGCCTCACGCTTGCCAGGTATGTGCTTTATCGCTTGAACCACATCGCCAGCCCTGAGTTGATGTTACTGTATTCCTAATTTTCTTTTTTGGCCTTTCTCTTTTTATGTTAGTTTAGTCTAGTTGCTTTATTTTTTTTTTTTTTTTTTTGTTTGTTTTTTAAATTTTTTATTATACCCCGTGAGACAATAAAGGTGTTGGTTCTGGTTCGTTCGCCCCCCACCAGTGCCTTTCCACCACCAATGTCCTTCCTCCCCAGGCGCTTTGGGTCTTTCCTTTGCTGCATCTTCTCCTCTTATTTTACACATTGTGGCTAGCCCTGCAGATATTAGAGTTTATACTAAGTCTTTGTGTTATTCAGTGGTGGTTTATCCATTCATTCCACTTTAGTAAAACACTGGTTTATTTATATCCTTTAGGGAGATTCTATATCTGTCCTGCCTGACTAATGTCACTCAGCATGATAGACTCCATGTCCATCCATTGCAGGTAAATCTCAGAATTTCTCCTTTCTCGACAGCCGATAGTATTCCAAGGTAGATGGAACCACAGTTTCTTTAGCCAGTCCGCCGGGCATTTAGGTTGTTCCAGATCTAGCTATAGTGATTAGCCAGAGATGAAAAGAAGTACCGATAGTGTTTGCTATGTGTTTTCGGTCTCTAGGGTCCCAGGAGTCTGTTGCTGGATCAATGTCAATATATTTTACGTTTTTTTCCCCATCAAGCCGGTTCTCCAGGGTCAGATTTAGACAGAGGAAAATGAGGGTGCTCAGGTCTGGGAAGAGGGGGAGCTCCAGGAAGGCTGGGAAAGGTGGTGGCAGAGAGAGAGAGGAGGAACGAGTAGCTCTGAGCTAGGGGCAAGGGGGCAGCCACCCTGGCACACGCAGGAGCCTCTCGGGGGCAGGACTGGTGAGGGAGGTGGCCACCCGTGGTGTCCAAGAGACCGGCCAGATGTCAGGCTCGTATGAATTCCTCTGGGTCCCAAGGAAGGTGTGAACTTGGAGGTTTGCCATCTCTGTGTGACAGTCGCGATGAGCAAGGCAGGGCAGGGCCCAACCCAGGGCCCAGCTCTCTTCTGTATTTTCCCTTCTGGTACTTTCCCTGATCCATCCTCTGGTCCTCATTTATGATTCTTTATGCTCATTAAAGAGAAGTCAGTATTTATACCCACCCACAGTCACATTTTATTTTTTACTTTTATTTTTAAAGCTTTTTTGGCTTGGGAGCCACCGCCTGGTTGTTTCCAGGAGTTACTCCTGGCTCTGTGCTCAGAGTGATCACTCCTGGTGGAACTTAGGAGATCATATGGGATGCCGGGGATGGAACCCAGGTTGGTCGCATGCAAGGCAAACTCCCTACCTACTCTACGGTTGCTCTGACTTCAGTACAGTAGCGTTTTATTGACTTCTTTATTTTATTATTTTTTATTTTTGAGGGGTCATGCCCAGCAATGCTCAGGGGTTACTCCTGGCTCGACACTCAGGAATTACTCCCGGCTGGGAATCAAACCTGGGTTGACCGCATGCAAGGCAAGCATTCTACCTGCTGGACTGTTGCTCTATCCCCAGCACAGTAGCATTTTCAACAACCATGACGAGTCATCTGGGAAAGCCGTAAGCCCAGATTGTGCTTTTCCTGGCGGCTGAGACAGAGTACGCATATTAGGGGGCAGGGGGCCAGAAAGCGGGCCTGATGGCAGAGGGTTCCGGTGGTTCCAAATGTTTTCACAAAAAGCACGGCAGATAATCTTCACACATAAGAATAACAAATATGTTGCTCACTTTGGCAGCACATATGCTAAAATTGGAATAATAAATTAGCCTGGCCCTGTGCAAGGACCTCATGCAGATGCTGCTGCAGCCCACGATTTTCACCTAAGTGTGGAGAGAGAGAGAGAGAGAGAGAGAGAGAGAGAGAGAGAGAGAGAGAGAGAGAGAGAGAGAGAACTCCTATTAAAAATGTCATTATAGTCCAGCAGCGGGTAGCCAGCAGCGGGTAGGGCTTTTGCCTTGTACACTGCCAACCCAGGTTTGATTCCTCCAGTTTGATCCCCCCAAGCACCACCAGGAGTAATTCCCTGAGTGCAGAGCCAGGGGGAAAACCCCTGAGCATTGCTGGGTGTGACCCAAAAGCAAAAAAAAAAAAAAAAAAAAAATCGATAAAAATGTGTCATTATAAAGTATAACCTAAACTTGGGCTTTTGGGTGGAAGAGAAAGCACAGTTAGTAATGTTCTGGTCCTGCTGACCCACAGTCAATCTCGGGTACTGCACATTGTCCCTCGGACACCTCCAGAAGTAATCCGTGAGCACAGAGCTGGGTGTAAGCCCTGAGCACCACTGGGTTCCCCACACCCCGCCAAAGGACTTTTGAGGAGCCAGAATGCGGAAATTGGGGACTCTGCAGAGAGCCTGCTTTTGTCTCAGTCACCACGTCCACGTGTCCTGTAGCTGTGCAGATGTGGCCGACAGCAGAGAACCCCCTCCCGAAGAGCAGAGAGCAGCACCGTGGGGATCTAGCCTCCTCTCCCTCTCCCGGCTCACACAAGTCCCCCTAAAGCCACTCAGATCTCTTCCATTGGGCCCAGAGAGAAGCAGCCCCAGTAGGGACCTGGCCGTGAGCAGAAGCCATTTACCTGGCTCTGCATTTCCTCCTTTCTGGAACATTCTAGGCTTTACAGTAGGTTTCAGCATGGCAAGAACTCTTCTTTTGAAGTACAGTTTCCCATTGCAAGGGGACCACACAGGAAAGGGACACAGGGTTGCCCTGGCTGTGGGGAAGAGAACCAGAGCACTGAGCGTCACTGCAAGCCCAGCCACGGTGTCCCAGCAGGGACAGCTGCTGCCCTTTCTGAGCTAGTCCACTGGACAATGCTTGTCTCCAGAGTGCCTCTGCTTCCGCATATTCAAGGAAATGACCCAAGAACCTTAGATCAGAGGTCACATTGGTGGACAGTGGCCACAGCTGGGCTCTGTGTGTGTGTGGGGGACACCTTGCTGGCCAGGAGGATCTGGGGTGGGTTCTTTGCACAGCAGAAAGAGCAGGAACCCCCAGAAAAGGGGAGGATGGTGGATTTGAAGGGATTGACCTGAAGTGCATTCTCAGAAAGAGGCTGCCCGGACAAGGACTTATGTTGAATTTTCCAAAACTGCTTGATTCTGTGGAGAAGCTTTGCATGAATCACTGCACAGGGATGTTGGAATCCAACACTAAAGCTCAGAGCCCTGCCCGCCCCTGCCACATGCAGCGCACACAACTCTTGGGGTCTGGCTCAGGCTTCTGCCTGTGCTCCCCGGATCTCCCTCTCCCTACTGCTCCTTCCAGACACTTCTCTCCTTCCAGAACCATCCATCCCACTCTCAGCTGAGCCAGCCTCATCCTCCTCCTCTCGTGATTTCTGCCATTGCCTTGAGGACAATTCAGCCCCAGCTCAGACTGGGAAGGGGGATCCCTTCCCCCTTGAGAAATGCAGCTCCTCAGGTTTCAGTGGGTCCCCCAGAAAGGGCCTGATCTTGCTTACATAGCTCAAGCTGTCCTTTTAGAAGGCACAGAGCGTGTCTTCCTTCTTTTTCTTCTCCTCCTTTATCCCCCTTTATTTGCGGGTGTACCCCAGTAGCTTTTCTCAGCCAATAGGGCAGGTAGGTCAGAAAAATAAAACTGAAGCCCCCCCAACTTGTCCTGTTTCCCCATCATGTATCCTATGCAGTGACACAACGTCTGGAGGCGGCCTAGGTTCTAGGCATGTGTGCTGGCATATGGCGGCTTTGGGAGATACCAGTATTGCTTTGTAGCTTCAGAACCACCTGCCACTCTTGGGGTTGTTAAGGTCCCTGTTTATGTCTGCTAGGCCCATGTCTTCCATTTCAAGGACCATGTTTCTTTGTTGAGTTTGGCCTCGATGCTCTCTCCCAGCAGTGAGAGAGAGGAGTGTTAGAGCCGACTCATGTTGTATTGCTGTCTATGATTTCATTAATGGCTGTTTCTGGGGAAAAAAATCTTTCCTAAACTTTAGCTCAATGCTGAGATTAGCCTGCAGGTCGACATTGTTCAGTTCCGTTTTTTTTTTTTTTTTAATCTGACACTAAGTTCCAGAAGCTTCTAGGGGCAGGATGGTTAGTGTTTTTGTGATGCCTTCTCTGATCTCTAGTCTTCACTCTGTGTCTTCCAGAGTGGCAGGTGCCCAACGGCACCTCCATTAACCAGACACTCTCTGGAGGCCATGCAGCGAGAGGGAGGCTGAGGGAAGGTGACATCACCCCTCAGGGTGCAGCCACGTGTGTGTAATTCAAATCTGGAAACCACCACCTCAGCGTCTGTGCTCAGAAGTGCTCGCCTTTGGCATCTTCTGTTGTTGGCAGTTAAGCTGAAAGTTCTAGATCACCCAGAACATGCCTCCAGCGCACAAGGAACAGAGTCTCATAGTTCTCCCTCATCCTTTACAGGTTACCCCTCTACTTGGCCTCACTCTTCATCAGTCTCATTTTCCTGTTGGTGAATTTAACCTGTGCGGTGCTGGTGAAGACAGGAACTTGGGAGAGGAAAGTCATCGGTCTCTGTGCGGGTGGCCATTAACGACACACTCTTTGTGCTTTGCGCCATCTCTCTCTCCATCTGTCTCTACAAAATCTCCAAGATGTCCTTAGCCAACATTTACTTGGAGTCTAAGGTAAGGTGGAAATGCGGACAAGAGCCCTTCAGTAAACTCGTGCTGAAAAGTTTCCTGCTTTGCATACCCAACTCAGCCAGTCAGGCACCAGGCACTGCCTGCAAATGATTAAGCTGTTAAGCCCCGATTTACAAAGAGTGGTTTAACTGGTAATACATCGAACCCAGGAACTGTGTGAATAATAGAAACATTCATTTAGTACTAAACCATGTTTCAGGCACTTTATTTTTATTTTAATTAACAAAAATTTAAATGTATATAAAAGCCATAGCTGTTGATACAGTTCTAGAGTGGAAATTAATTAGGTAATGTCACGGACTGCAGGGATCCCCAACAATACCAGGAAACAAGTTCCCATCCACCTCCCGAGCCGGCGGGGAATGGATAAAAAACTCAGGAATCTGGCACAGTTTTAAAAGACTTTACTATCACAGGTTCTGATATACAATTCAAGAACAGGAAAAGCCCTGGACTCTGGGTTCCCAGCTGGGCCCGGCCATGTAGGCCAAGATGGCTGCCACCATGTGTTGTAGCCCAACAGAGAACTGAGAGGACGGAGAGAGGAAAACACCAAGGGAAGCCAAAATGGCAAAAAGGCCCCTTCTTTTCCTAGCTTATTTTATAGACAGAAGTCCGCCAAAATCTTCCAGCCCAGCCCATAGATCTTTAGGTGGACCTTTGGATCAAGCTTCACAAAAGCCAGAGCTGATTTCCAGAGGCAAAATCTCCCTAGCAGAGAAAGGAGGGACTGCATCTCTGAACCAGAAAGCAGATCAGAATGTAATTTGTAGGAAATGGCATTGATACTTTTTGCCATGAATATATCGCTAGCAGATCCCAGACTCCGGATCCCACTAAGGTCCAAAATCCATCAGAATAACTCACTTTGGCATTACCTTTAGAGTCAGAGACACATTAGTTTGCCCGGAGGTGCACTGGCATGTCTCTGAACTAGGAGAATTGATTATGTTATGGTTGATCCAATGTGGCCAAGTACTCATGGGATAACTACATGTATGTCCCCATGCGGGGACCGTGGGAACAGAATATTGATCTGGGGTAAGCGAGATTCATGATAAAACTATTTATGCCATATAAAATTATGAAAATCAGTCCAATTCTGCCCGAACTCCCTTTGTGTCTGCTCTGGAGATTCCCCAAAGGCAGGGACCAGCTCTCCACATAAGCTAAGTGTAGCTGGAGGTTAAGGCTCAGTAGGGCAAGCCACCCAATAAGGTAACAAAGCTATTAGATATTAAAATAGATAAGTATAAAAAAAATCAGGTTTTTTGTTTTTTTTTTTTTTTTTGCTTTTTGGGTCACACCGGCGATGCTCAGGGGTTACTCCTGGCTCTGCACTCAGGAACCACTCCTGGCGGTGCTTGGGGACCATATGGGATGCTGGGGATCGAACCCAGCCCAACATGGGCTGGTCGCATGCAAGGCAAACACTCTACCCGCTGGGCTATCGCTCCGGCCCCAAAATATCAGTTTTTATGGGAAAATTGTTACATATCTTCATAGAGTTCTTCAGTCCTTGTCTGAGGGTTTACTGAGCTGTTGTTGCTAGTTGAGCCTCCTGTGTCATTGTTTTTGTTCATAGAGGTTAGTTGGCTTCTGTGTTTCTTTTCGTATCTAATGTGGTGTGCTCCCACTGGAATTTCAGCACTAAGGAGTTAGGAGGTGTTGTGCAGCCACACATGTGGCCGCATGATCTGGAGGCATCAGGATCTATGGTCTGGGCCATTAGTGAAGCAGTGGAATTGAGCAGTTGGTGTCGCTGCAGCAGGAGGTGTGGGTACAACTGCCCAGCTTAGCAGTGTGGGAACTAACCCCACCTACTTCCTGAGGATGCCCTAGAGTCTTCAGTCATGGGGACTGGTGTGTCCACGAATTTTAGCTGCTTGACTTTTATCTCCTTGGGATTTAGTCATGAATCTGTAGACTGTGTCAGGCATTTTACACCATGTGATTGTCACCTGTAACTCTACTATAGAAATGAATGCAGTCCTTATAGTGCCACCAAAGTTGATGTTAGCCTCACATTGTAGATGAGGCTAATACCAGCTTAGCCTCTTTACCTTGCCTTGAGGGAGAGAACAGTCAGTTGCTTGCCCAGGTTGCACTGTTGAGGCTTTAGAAGCAGTGGTCCTCAACTGCGCCTCTTCCAGCCACTGAAGATCAGAAGTTCCGGTGTATTCCTGGATCCCCTGTGCCAATAGAGGGCCTTGTCCCTGGAACCATCCTCTTAGACTTAAGCAGGTGGTACTGAGAAATGTAATAATAGAAGTGACTTGACTTTCTTCTTGTTATAAATCCCCAGCTGCAGGCAAATCGCCCATATTTTAACTCTGGTAAAAGCATCTGTACAGGTCCAAGGTTGTGAATCATGTTTGTAGGTGACTTGAAGTTTTGGAAGGGTGACATTTGGAACAGGGTTTGCATCTCAGGCTGGAGGAAACCTTAAGGGGATGCAAATTCCAGACACCTGTTATGGGCAGGGCCTGGCAGCCTGGACCTGAGGTGAGGTCACCCCCACGGCTTCTGCTTTTCCAGGGCTCCTCCGTGTGTCAAGTGACTGCCATTGGTGTGACTGTCATCCTGCTCTACACCTCCCGAGCCTGCTACAACCTGTTTACCTTGTCATTCTCTCAGAGCAAGAGTGTCCACTCCTTTGATTACGACTGGTACAATGTCTCAGACCAGGTGAGTTGGGGCGGGTGTTACCTAGACAGCAGGTCTGTGGCAGAAGCCACATGGCTACTCCATCTGAGCTGGGCAGTCGCTGGTGGAATCTAATCTCAGCTATCAGATGGGATTATAATTGGGTGCTGTTTCAGTTTACTTCTAAAGTAGGATGGACACACATGTTCTCTCTCTCTCTGTCTCTCTGTCTCTGTCTCTCTATATCTCTGTCTCTCTTAGTCATTGTTCTTTATGCCACTGTGAGGCCCTCCCAAGATAAATGTAATTTTGCTAAATTTTTTTTCCACATAAATCTGTTTCCATAGGATAATTTCAATACTTTATGCAAAGTTAAACTAATTGTTTTCAGGTTTCAGAAAAATACTTAAAACTATCAACATAAGAGATTTTTTGGGGTAGTTTTGGGATCACACAGACTGGTGCTCAGGACTCACTCTTGGCTCTGTGCTCAAGAATCACTGTGGGTGGGGCTTGGTGCACTGTAGGGAGATTGAGCTCAATCCCCTACAGTGCAGGTGTTAACCCAATTAGACAGTTATAATCAAGGCAAGCATCCTGTTATGTAATCACTGTGGCCCCTGGGAGATTTAAAAAAAAATGGAGCATGTAGACTAACAGCCTTTGATTTGAGGAAATCTAGACAAAAGTGACTGATAATATTAAAGAGCTGACCAAAGCTCACTGTACCAGTGGCTTTAACATAATCTTTTTTAAAAAGTGCATACTGTTTTGATTTGCATCTCCCTGATGATTAAAGATGAAGAACACTTTTTTCATATGCCTTTTGGCCATTCGAATTTCTTCTTTTTGGAAGCTTCTGTTCATTTCTTCTCCCCCATTTTTTGATGGGGTTGGCTGTTTTTCTCTTGTGGAGTGCTACCAGTGCCTGATATATCCTGGATATTAACCCCTTGTCAGATGGGTATTGGGTGAATATCCTTTCCCACTCTGTGGATTGTCTTTGTATCTTGGTCACCGTTTCTTTTGAGGTGCAGAAGCTTTTAGTTTTATATAATCCCATTTGTTTATCAGGGAGATGCAAATCAAAACAACAATGAGGTACCATCTCACACCACAGAGACTGGCACACATACAAAACAGCAAGAACAACCAGTGCTGGCGTGGATGTGGGGAAAAAGGGACTCTGATCCACTGTTGGTGGGAGTGCCGACTGGTCCAGCCCTTTTGGAAAACAATATGGGCATTCCTCCGAAAACTAGATATTGAGCTCCCATTTGATCCAGCAATAGCACTCCTGGGAATATACCCGAGACCGAAAAACACATAGCAGAAACACTATCTGTACTTCTTTATTCATCTCTGCGCTATTCACTATAGCTAGAATCTGGAAACAACCTAAATGCCCTAGAACAGAGGACTGGCTAAAGAAACTGTGGTACATCTACACTATGGAATACTATGCGGCTGTCAGAAAAGATGAAATTATGAAATTTACCTGGAAATGGATGGACATGGAGACTATCATGCTGAGTGAAATTAGTCAGAAGGAAAAGGACAGATATAGAATGACTGCATTCATTAATGCGACATAAATAGATACCAGTGTTTTACTAAATGTGGGAAATGGTAATGGCAGATTAAAACTCACCATTGAATATACACAAAAGAGACTTAAGTGATAAACTCTAAATACCTGCAGGGCTAGCCACAATGTGTAAAATAAGAGAGAGAGATGCAGAGACAGAGAGAGAGACAGAGAGAGAAAGAGAGGAAACTGGGGTACCTGCTATTAAGGCAGCATGGGGTGGGCAGGAGGGGGTGGGGTACATTGGTGGTGGAAATGGGGGCACTGGTGGAGGGATGGGTGCTGGTATACTGTATTACCAAGAACCAATTATGAACACCTTTGTAATTGTATGTTTCACTGTGGTATAATAAAAAAAAAAAAAAAAAAGTGCATACTGTGAACTCATGTGCAAAGCGAAAAGAATAAGCAGCCTCAGGCATCTATGTTCCTGAAGCTCAAAATTAAAAAGAATGAATTAGCATTCACTCATTTGATAGATACCAATTCATTGTCTCTGGTTTTGGACAAAATGTAGAATATGCAGAATGAACAGACTCATTCTTTGCCTGTATAAATTTATGTTCACTGAATAAGTGAGACAGAGAGAAAAGTATCACAGAAAAGAATACTTTTCAATAGGTGTCTGTTAGAGTGAATGGCAGAAACTCCTAACCATCCTGGAAAAGTACTGGATGCCCAGTATATCCAGATCTAAAATCCCAGCAGTTCTCCTCAAAATTGGAACTGCATCAAGACTCTGAAGGCAAGAATAAAATTACTGCAGTCAGTTAAACCTGTGAAGACAAGACAAAACTCAGAAGAGGCTTGTGGAAGGTGTTGTCATTGGGAAGGATTCAAACACCACCAGCCCGAACCCAGTCTGATCCCACAGACACACAGAGAAAGGAAGACAAGTGAGGTGCCACTTCAAGTGTGTCCTGCTTGGACAAAAGCAAATAGATGAGCATCTCCACTTTATAGTGGTCCTTGAGGTGTTCATATGAAGGGTGTTTATGTTCCATGTAAATACGTAATTTGTGGTCTTAGCACTTCATAAGTTCAGCAGCATGAAATGATTGTCACGCGCAGTTCACTTTGGATAACTGCACCCTCCTCCTGAAGAACGTTTTTCAGCTTGCAAAAGTGAAACTCCTTACCAGTCAACAGTTTTGCTTTTAACAAAGTAATTTTATTTTTTCTTTCAATTCAGAACTTTTATCTTTTTTAAATTTTTGGCCAACCTGGCATTGCTCAGGGCTGTTCTCAGTAGTGCTCATGGATGGCACAGTCTAGTGTTTGGGATGGAATCTAGGCCTGCTGCGTGCAAGGCACACACTCAGCTCATTGAGTTATTTTTCTGGTCCTCTGTTAAGAGCTTTTAATTATAGTTAATTTAAAATATGATTATTAAATTATTTTAAGGGACTGTTTATTTATAGATATCTAGACCTGTAGAGCAAGGAAAATAAGCAACAAGGTTCAGGTGTTATTAGTGTGGAATGAAAAACAGTTTGATATTGAGACATACTAAACTGTTGAAGTCAGCTTAAATTTAAGTTAGAGATTTAATTTGGTCATAAGATTTTGGAGGGTGAAGTAATAAATCTTATTTTTGAACATGTAGAGGAAACGGCAATCATCTGTTCTGTATGGTTTAAATGACTTCCCACCCAAGCTATGAATCATTAGTGTTACATTATTTTTGCATGTGTATTTTAGGGGGAAGAGACTTATATTAAAGTAAGTGTCAATATGTAAGACCGTAATTCCTCTGCCTTCGGTTTAGTGCCTCTTGTTTTCTCCCCTTCTCTTCCCTACAGGCAGATTTGAAGAATCAGCTGGGAGATGCTGGATACGTAGTGTTTGGGGTCGTCCTTTTCGTGTGGGAATTGTTACCTACCACGCTGGTAGTTTACTTTTTCCGAGTGAGAAACACCACAAAAGGACCTAGTAAGTGAGCAAGATGAGACGAAAGTACCACAGAATACTAATCACAAAACAGCTAGAATTTTTCCTGTTTGTCAGTAGAGCCTCATGCATTTAATAGTGATATAAAAAGTTTGTGTGTCTATTTGAGGTTTGTTTTGTTTTTTTTTTTTGTTTTGGGGCCACACACCATGGTGCTTAAGGCTTACTTCTGGCTCTGCACTCGGGTTACTCCTGGCTTTGCTCAGGGTACCATAGGTGATGTCATGGATCAACCTGGTTGGCTGCATGCAAGGCAAGTGCCTTCACTCCTGTGTTATCTCATCCCTACTTAGGTATTCGTGGTGTGTGTGAGAGAAAACTGTCTCTATAGCTTAGCTTAATTCTATTACATAAAGGAAAGTTGCATTTCAAAGCCTGAAGATAGTAATTTACTACTTTCTGGATCTAGCACATTAGTATTTGAGCCTTATTGTGAATCAGTTCACTCTTTTCTCCCCAGCAGAACAATAATTTATTCAGCAGAATGATTCTTTATTCCCCTTCCAGAGTGGTTAATAAATGGTGTGATATGGGAATATGAAGCTTCACATTTTATGTCCTTCTCCCTGTCAAACTCTGCCTGCCCCCTGACAACTGATAAAATTGATTGGCGGAAATGTGACCCAAGATAATTCTAAAATCATTCCCCTATTTGGTCACATTTTTGCCAGTCAGCTTTATAGGTTTTCTGGGGTACAGAGTGTTGTTAAGTAGTTCCTGGGAACTTTGCTACATAAGTGATTCTAATCACATTAATAGTAGAATTTTAAATCACTGACTATGAAACCTGTAGAAAATAAGTGAATGGTGTGGGCCAGTATGAGCAAAGTGCAGGTATCACTGTCTTCCCGTTCATCATCGATTTGCTCGAGCGGGCCCCAGTAACATCTCCATATGTCCTGTCTCATGCTAGTAGAGCCCAAGGGCATCTGCTTGCTCCAGGAACATAAAGAGCCTCCAACCATTCCAT
Organism: Cryptotis parvus; assembly: GCA_021461705.1. NCBI lineage: Eukaryota > Metazoa > Chordata > Mammalia > Eulipotyphla > Soricidae > Cryptotis > Cryptotis parvus. Next base: position 101,341 of record JAJIBD010007205.1, on the reverse strand, counting down.
CAGGTCATGGGAATGAGCTCTATAATAGTTACTGGTATTTGGCATATCAAATACAACATGGGTAGCTTGCCAGGCTCTGCCGTGTGGGTAGCATACTCTTGTAGTCATCTCTAAATCCAGCATTTACTGATGAACGGCGTGGCCACAAGCAACCCTGCTGAGCCGGCTGTGATAGGCTGGTCTGCTGGGTGGAGTTCTGATGAGGGGAAAGTCAGAATGTGGAAAATGGAGGCCCTCATGGAGTGTGGGATTGTCCGGCTTGTTGCGAGGCTCTGCTGGCGTGTGGGTCCAGGGCTAGAACCCGCTATCCATCCCGGGCACCTCGTGAGTGGCTGGGCACAGGGAGAGTCAGTAGCAACTCTGCCCCATGTCTGTGAGTATATATATATATATATATATATATATATATATATATATATATATTATGATACCAATATCCAAGGTCAGGCAAAACATGGATCAAGAGGTCTTGTCAAAGTGGAGTCTACAACAAACATGTGGGAGTCAGAGGTTAGGTAAGACAGAGAAGGGAACAGTGTGCTAATACTTGTCGAAAGGGATAACAGAGACCTAGAACTGAGCATTGAATACAGGCAAAAAGATACACATGATAACCTCTAAATGTATATATTGCAATCCACAATATGTAAAGAGAAGGAAGAGAGAAAGAGAGAGAGAGAGAAAAGAGAGAAAAGAGATAAAGAAGCTGCCATAGAGGCAGGCTAGGGGAAGGGGGGAGAGAATCAGGCACATTGGCGGTGGGAAATGGGCACTGGTGGAGGGATGGGTGCTGGGCGCTGTATGACTGAAACCCAAACATGCAGGTGGTAAGTAAAAAACATAGCTGCAATAAACAACCTGTTGTCTTTTGTTCTTGTTTCATTTTTGTTTTGTTTTTGGTATTCATTTCTGAATACTTTCTCATGATCCATTTAAAAAAAATGAACTGGGTCAGGAGCAGTAGTTCAAAGGGGGAGGGCATTTGCCTTGCACACAACCACCTTGGTTCAATCCCTGTTATCTCATATGGTCCCACAAACTTAACCCGGGGTAATTCCTGACCAGAGAGCAAGGAGTAACCAATGAGCATTACAGGTGTGACCCAAAACCGGAAAGGGAGCATAATATACAGGTGAATAACTGAATTTCCCTCTATTCTAGCTAAATGACTAATAGTTTTAGTTATTTTATTGCTTTAGCAAAGACATTCTTAGGTGAGTCTTTTAAAAGAACTAATTATGTGCTGGTGTCAGAGCTCTGATGATGCTACAGCAGCCAGCATTTGTGTAAATGTTGACACAGTGGAATAGGCAAATAAAAATGTAACATACTATTAGAACAATTATGACTTTGAATATTCCTGAAAGCACCTTGAAGCCCTCCAGTCAGTCCCAGTGGATCAAACTGATAAGTTCTCCTCAGTTAAATGATTCTTTTATGCTGTGAATGGTTTCTCCCTAACTTACCATGAGGGAGTAAATTGAGTATAAAGGATGCATAATCATGAATAGAAACTAGTTTCCTTTTGGGTTTTACTTTACCCCTTCCCTCTATTGTTGTGCATTACTGTCCAGGGTTCGCACATTTGGTTGCAGGGGTGGGGCAGTGCTTGCAGTGGTGCGGTGGGGTTGGGGGTACACGCTTTGTTTCAATTGTGGAGATTACACCATACATCAGCTGGGGGGTGGGGGTGGGCTGAATGTCATTGGGACTCTCAGCTTGTGGGGCTGTGCTAGGAAGCAGACTCCTGGCCTCGTCCTGGAAGGCAGATGGCTCCAGCACTGGCCCCTTCCAGGACCCTTTCCTCCACATCCTTAATGCTGTCCTTTGAAGTACCGTTGTTTTATTTTTATGGAGCTTGTCTTTCCCTGCTCAACAACACTTTTGGTGACATGTCTAATAATTCTTTGTGTAATTCTAGGCCATTAAGATTGGCCCCTAGAGTTCAACCTCAAAGTTTTTTAGTTTCTTCTTTTAAGTGTTGTATTTTATCTACCTTGAGTTACTTTTTGTATATGGTGTGAGGTAAGGGTTCACCTTAATTCTTTTTTTACATAGATATAATTGGACAGCTATGAATAGTAAATTTAAGGGAATCCTACCTCATATGAATTCACTTTGCCACCTATTTTTGGCCAGATTAATCTTTTAAAAACAGAAATTCATGTAGAGATAAAAAGCTCCCGCCACCCCCTCCTGTATTGGTTTATTCCTGGCTCTGCACTCAGGTTTCACTCCTGGCTGTGAGATGGGGATTACATGTGATTCTGGGAAATCAGGTTACTCACATGAACAGTAACCACCCAACCTGATGTGCTATCTCTCCAACACCTTATTGCTTAGCTTATAAAAAAAAACCACCAGCTGTATCAAAGGATAGTAAGGATGTCAAACAAATGCTAGATTTTATGACATATTTGGATGTCATAGTACAGTTCTAATCTTCTGCTTACTTGTGCCAGTCAGATGACATTCTTTTGAGGTACACTTAGCCTGAGGATTGAATCAAGAGGAAATGACATATGTAGAAAGGCAGGTTTATATTCACTTTGGGACTATTTAGTTTGCCCAAATTAGCCATTATCTGACTTTTAAAGTAAAATTAAAACAATGATAATGTTTTTGTCATACAGATTAAAAAAAGTTAATGAATGAAGACTCTGGCTATGGATATAGCTTGGCAGCAGAGTACTTGCTTTGGGTTCAGCCTCCAGACACACATACATCTGCAGCGCATGTCTTGCACTTTACACACACACACGCACACTCTAGTTGAACAAGTGCAACATTCAATCCAGTTGCATCAAATCTTTGCGTCTTCTGCATAAAAAAATCAGTTTGAGCATCTGAAAGTAGACTAAAAGTAACTTAACTGTCTTTCCAGACCAACCCTGGAATGGTCCCAAGTCATGGATTCAGTCCCCGATCCTATTTCTTTGACAATCCTCGAAGATATGACAGTGATGATGACCTTGCATGGAATATTGCCCCTCAGGGGCTCCAAGGAAGGTAAGACCCTAGTTTGAGAGGGGGGGGGGAGGGGGGGGGGGGGGAGAGAGAGAGAGAGAGAGAGAGAGGGGAGAGAGAGAGAGAGAGAGAGAGAGAGAGAGAGAGAGAGAGAGAGAGAGAGAGAGAGAGAGAGAGAGAGAGAGGAGAGAGAGAGCTTAAACCAGATCCAAAAACAGACAGAAAATTCCTGCATTAAAAATTCTGGAGCTGGAGGCAGGTGAGGCAGAGAGAGAAAGGAGGCAACATCCCTGAATATGTGGGACTAACTGAGCCCTAGCAGCGACCTGCCCAGAGCACTCAGGGGATGCCACACCCCTGGAGTGTGGGCTGCGGGGGAAGGGGTAGATTCTCCTAAGCTTCCCTCACTCTTTCCTCAGCACCCTACTTGCTCTACTAGAAGCCCCAAAGGTCTATGCAACTTTCAGAGGAGACAGATACAGCGTGTTGCCCAAACGTTCCCTTACACAGAGGGTTAGGGCTCTAGTAGAGCTGTGCATCTGAGCTTTCCAGCATCTGTAGACTTGTACAGACTCCTAGCTGCCTTGCGGCTTGAAGAAGCTGCTTTCCAAAACACTGCTATTGTTGACAGTTTAGCGAACCCCTAAAATAAACATGGTATCCATACAAGTACACTGCTTCAAGTCGCTCAACTTTTCTTTCTTTTTTTCTTTCCTAGTTTTGCTCCTGACTACTATGATTGGGGACAACAAACCAACAGCTTCTTGACCCAAATAGGAACTTCCCAAGCAGACTCAGTTTTGGATCCTGATAAAGCAAGTCATGAATAGCATCACTTCCCAGGTTCCTGGACCACTCATTGACTGTAAAGTGTCAGAGGAGTGAGGATGAAAGCTGAAATTTTAGGCCACTTTCCCTTGAGAAATGGGACTGGATTTTTTTTTTGCTACAAGTTTGTAATGAGTTCATAGGACCAACAATACTTTAGATCGCTATAACCTTATTTTAGTACTAAAAAGTGAGCCTGGCTACCTATTTCAGCAGGTATAATTTAAACTTTTTTAAAAACTGTACTTTTATAAAGACATTTTATATAACTTAAATAATAATGCTAAACTATATTAGGTATTTTTGAGAATGTTATTGAAATACGTGTTGTAGTTTGCACAGACTTCTATGCATAATTCACTTTAAAAGTATAAAATGTGGTTCTTGGAGGCTTTTAGACTAAAGAATTCCTCAAATCCTTACCTCTTCTCAGAGTCTCACCTCCACACTGGTAAATCCTAGAAAGCCAATTGCAACTCCAGTGTTAAAGCCTAATGGAATATCAGCAGACTATATAAGGGGAATAGACTCCCTTAGCATTCTTTCAGGTTCAGATAATTGGACCTCAAAGAATCCTGAATTTTGCCAAAAGCTTGGTATTCACAGGGCACGAATGTATATGCTTCAATGATAAGTTGAGAATGTTAAAGATGGAGAGAGTGGACCTAAGCTATTAAAATCTCCTGTACTGTGTTATCAGAGATGTTGCATATCTAATGTCTATTACCTCGACTTCAGCAAAACTGTACCCAAGTTATTCATGGTCATTACATTCAAGGAGAAAACTTTCCCAAAAGTAGTTAATGGAGTTTGTTTTTAAAGATAATCTGTATGGAATCCTAATAGTGTCCTTTGTTCTGTCCAATCGTATTAACATTACAGCTTTACTTTTTCAAATAACTCTGAGAGCACCCTTTAGAAGCTACTTATTTAAAGCGGGAAAGCATTTTCTTCTCTTAACATGACTCCTGCCTCTTGGCTGTTTAAAAGGACATGTTCCAGACAATTGCTTCTAAGCCATCTTTCATTTAAGTGAAAAACATGTCATGAAAGATTAATTTCCCCACACCAAGTGCTATTCTAAATTTTCCACTATGTTTCAATTCTACACTTGTAGAATATGCCTCTGAAGCTCTAATTTATCCCAGATAAGGTACCAAAGGAAGTTCTGTTTCCAGGGGGGGAAAAAATCTCATCTTGTTCTGCTCAGGAAATGGCACCTCTGGAAAGAGAGGGAGGGACTGAGATGGGGACCGATGAGAAGAAACGAGCGTTGATAAATCCTGCCTACTTGACAGAACTCACTACAGATCATCTTTTTATTGTCCACTTGGGTCTTTAGGATTAATTTACCTCCAGATACCGATTTCAGAGAGATTGTCGACTTCTGTTTATCTTGATATTATTTCAAATGGGGATACCAAGTTTTAAATGGATTATGGTTGACTTATTTGTATAGAATACTTTTTTTGGTATAGAATATTTTTTACCTCACATAAAAATTCCACATACCAACATTTCTGCCTCGAACTCTGAGTGGATAAAATTTGAGTCACTTATTTAAAATAGTTACTATCAGGGAAACAAAATTACTAGAGCAGAGTTTATTACTGTGGCTTATTCGGTTAGTCTCAAAATGTTGTAAGCTATTACTCTAAATAGCTTTGAGACACCCTACTGCTCACAGATCTTGGTTACTAATATAAGAATTTAAAGGCAACCTGCTCAGCATGCGAGTTCAAACAGGACTAGAGTGGTAGTACAGAGGTAAGCTAATTGCCTTGCACATGGCCAACCTGGGTTTGATCTCTTGGTACCCCATATGGTCTCCCAAGCCCACCAGGCTTCAGCGCATAGCCAGGAATAAGCCTGAGCACTGCTGGGTGTGATTCAAAATCCAAATAAAAAAAACAAAATCTCTCAGATCAGCTGAGGATATAAAAAATAATCTAAAATATGATAAAAAAAATGATCACGAAAATCATGTAATTATTATGTAGACACTATTTTTACTGGCAGGAAAGTAGAAATACCAGGCATTAACTGATAAAAAGGTATATTTTTGGTAATAAAGCTGCTATTACTTGAACTTTTTTATTGGAAAGCGATAAAACTATTTTAAGTGCCTATTTTTCTTATATTCTTATTTTAAAAAAAGTAATGCTGACACACAAGTGCTATCTATTACACATTGAGTAAGAAAATTTCACTAGGATTTTATCGAAGGGTCTTCCATACTAAACAGCCAGGCATACTCTATGGCCTGTTGCAGAAATAGGAAGCAGAAATAAATTAAAATTTCTTGCAATCTCATATACTTGTGCTGCTAAATACACTAGCAAAGCAACTTATGTAAAATATTAAAGGCTAAGTGAAGGCAAGGAGTGGTGATTACTGGTTTTAAAAGGCCCAGATGTCCTCTTTAAAGACATCATAAAGTAACATGATGAAATTAAAACCCTGATGATTTCAATGTTAAAATTTATGGAGAAGCAGCAGTATCACTAAAAGATCATATACCATTACCAATATACTACAGGTGACTATTCCTGCACATCTGTTGGACGTCCACCTGTAGCTGTCCACTTTGAAAGCTGCCTAAGAATTTTAATTGATTTTATATAGTTTGTGTGTCCTTTGTTTTCCTCTTTATAATTAACCCATTTAATTGAGCTCTTGATTAAAACATCCAAACTGTGTTACACATAGCTGTGAACTGCTGTACGCTTTGATTCTCAGTACGGTCTGCCCTTATCCTTAGGGGTCTATTCCAAAACCCCAGGAGATGCCACAGCCCAGAGATAATACCAAATCCCATACATAAAAACGGCTTCTTTCTATAGTGACTAAGCATAATCCATAAGTTAGGCATAGTAAGAATTAAAAATAAGGACAGTTATAACAGTATATGGTAGTGGAAATTATGTGACTATGGTCTCTCAAATATTTGATTGTATTGTCTTCGCCATTCTTGTTTTAGATGATCTAGGTGAGATGAAGTAGGGTGGACGTAGTGTCAGTTACTGCTAACCATCAGGGCTCAGCAGAGGATGCATTTTAGGTGATCCTTGATCTCCATTGGTTTGGGTGTCTTGAGTGGACACTGATTGGATGGAGATTCTCAACAGGTAACTGTCTTGCACCACATTAATTCTCAACAGCACATAACTGTCACCACATGACTTTGGCCCCCAGAATAAGTTTTTATATGGTGAATTTATGACTAAATGGGTCAGTTTTTGAAACTTTCAAGATTTCCAACTAGGACATCTTGCTTTCACTTGAAGATAGAGACTAGGTCTATTCAGAGCCATGCTCATAAAGTGCATTTCCATTTTAAAATTCTTAGATTTTTAAAAATCCTGAGGAGCTGTGTTAGTGTGGTCTGTCTTAATACTTCTTCAGACATCTCCTGGTTAGAGCAGGAGCTTTACCCTTTCCACTTGCAGCCCCCCCCCCAAGAATTGTACCAGGCCAGTGCTGCAATCAACATCTCAAATTCTTGCAATGTTACTTCAGAATTCGTTTCTGGTTACTGTGTTTAATAAACCATTCACTACCACTCCTCACCACTCCCATTTCATTTACATGGTCCCTTATGGAGCTGCAACCCACAGTTAAAACCAGTCCAGATGGAAGCTTAGAAAGGATCAGGCTAAAGAGGGAATTGCCATCAGACTGCAAAACTGCAGAGAAGGAACATTTAAAAGGGGGGAAGTGAAGCCAAGGGAATGGTATTCAACATCCCTTGAGTGCCTGTTATGTCCTACACAAACAGGTACTCCTCGGGTATCTGGTCCTGTTCTTAGATTTCAGCAGGGACTGGAACGCCTTTGCAACCAAGGTCATGAGACTTTTACGGCAGCTAGTGATGTATTTATACTCCCAACTTGACCTGTGTGGATTCTTTGGATCTGGCCACACTGATGGGTTCACTCATTGTGAGACTGAGTTGGCTGCCCAAGTCCCCTGTCAGGGTTTAGAATCCTCAGATTTCAAATCTGCTGACTCAGTAGCTCTGTCTGCATTCTCGGGTTGCTCCAAAGCTGAGTTCCTTACCCTTATGTCTTGAGCGGTGGCTAAGACCTATGCTCTATCTCCCTTCACTCCCCCAAATTTTTATACCTGCCACCGTGAATTCTTTAGCTTTCTAACCTGGCCTGCTTCTTGGACCCTGGGTGCCCTATTGCTCAGACTATCGATATCTTCTGCCTCTGAACTTTAGCTTAGACTGGAGCACCCCAGTTTTCCATCCCAGAGAGCTTACAGTCTCTTTTCTGTTCTAAGTCATGATTTTCCTAGAAGGCATTAACTGAAGTATTTAATTTAAAAGGCATTACTTGAGATAAACAATACTTTCACTAGTCTCTTCAATTTGTGACTAAATCTGGTGAATTCACTTGTTTGGCGTCTGTCTGTCCATCTGTCCAAGGGAGTAGAACTCCCACTGCAAGGTGTATTCCATGAAGGAAATTTATGTTGAATTTATAAGTAACAGAATGTTAAGTGGTTAATACTGTGTTTTTTTTTCCACCAAAACAGAGCATTAGTTTGGTATGCTTTTATTTTAATCGATCTGACATGGTGTTGGCAAATGGGCATTCTCTGGGTGTATTTATAAATAAACATACAGTTAGGGTATAGGATGCGTGTTACATGACAGGACATGTTTTGTTCACTGATGTATTACTAACTCCTACAACAGTGAGTAAATCGTCATATTCTGTTAATTTGGAGGATACTTTTTAAAGGTAGTTTCATTTGCACTACTACTATCCTACCACATTAAGAATTTAAGTGTAATACTCATTTAAGGTTCCTGATTTCTTATGAATCTCTGACAGATATCCAAGTTTGGATAAGTAATATATAATAAAATAAAAAATAAACAAGGATTTTTATCAAGGCGATTCTCCATTCATTCTTTTTTTTTTTTTTTTTTTTTTGCTTTTTTGGGCCATACCCGGCAATGCGCGGGGGGTTACTCCTGGCTCTGCACTCAGGAATCACTCCTGGCTGTGCTCAGGGGACCATATGGGATGCCGGGGATTGAACCCGGGCTGGCAGCGTGCAAGGTAAACACCCTACCCGCTGGGCTATCGCTCCGGCCTCTCCATTCATTCTTAAGGACTGTTAAAACAGAGCCACTGAGATGAAATTCTATGGAGTCCCACACATCTTCACTCTTTTGTCTGGGCTTGGGCAAATAGTGCACTTAAATTAACACAAGATTTTTTGTTTTTAAGTATACCCATTGTCAGGTAAGCAAGTTGTAACTTTAAAGAACAGTTAGGAGCTGGAGAGATAGAACAGAGCAAAGCCATTTGCACTGAATGAGCTGATCACATTTCAGTCCTCATCACTGCATAAGGTCCCCTGAGAACCAGGTCAGGAGTAGGCCTTGAGCACCATTTGGTTCCACCCGCGCACATCCTGCACAGTTCTGATGAATTAAGTGATTCAAGTGCAACCCATGGGAAAAACACCTGAGTTAGGCAGTTTTACTATGATCCTATGTTAGAGTTTTCAAAGATCATACAGAATAAAGATGGATTGAGGAAGCAAAAGTGAGTGGGGATCAATACACCAGAAAATAAAATGTAGACCCTTTACATAATTAAAATAATGTGATAATGGTACAAGAGTAAAGAAACCAATTAAATAAAAATTGTATTAAGTGAAAAATACCTGTGGTCAAGATATAAAAGTAGCAACTCAAACTTGTAGGGAAAAGATGAACTGTTCAATAAGTTGTATTAGAAAAACTGAATAATACCTGGGGGAAAAGCATAGCCAACTTTATGCCAGGAGACTATCTAAAGGAATAAAAAATTGATGCTTAAAAAAAAAGTTACAGAAAGAAATACATTACCAAATGGTGAAAAGATATTCTATGACTATGAATAGTCTATGTCCAGAAACCACTTAAATTAATTACACTGCATTAAAAATTTGCTTGGCAGGGGGCTAGAGAGATATGGGGGTTAAGGTACTTGCTTGCATGCAGCTGACCCCAGTTAGGCCCCTGGAACCCCATCTAGTCCCTAAGTACTGCCAGGGTGAAGAGCAGGACCTGAGCACTGCAAGGTGTTGCCCAACACCCCATCCCCGAACCACAAAAGAACTGAAAAAAAAATTTTCTAGAAAAAAAAAACATATGCAATATCCAGAAAAAACAGCAAATTTAAAAATAACACTTTTTTATAAAGGATTAAGATTCCTAATAAGGCACTATTAGAGATCAAGATATCAACAATGCAATAGGAAAATAAGATACAAACACAAAAAAAAAAAATACAAATAGCTCTAACATTTTAAAATGTGGATCACCTCAACTGTGTTAAGTAAAATACAAACTACAAAGTACTGATTAATAATTCAGTATTGGTTGGCAACTTTTAAATAACACCTCTGTTGGTAAGGTAGTAGATGAGCAAGCACTATTTTTAAATTGCAGCTAATTGTGTGAACTGGTACCAACTTCTAATGAAATGCAATATTTAACTATTTTTTGAAATGACAAAGCGTATGTGGGTCTTTGACCCAAAATGCCTTTGGGGCAATTTATTTTACAAGTACTTATTACATACATGCAAAATGACATGTACAAGATCTGAAAATAAGCCAAATGCTCTACGGTTTTGGCTAACTAAATTATGTTACATTAATACAATACAAAAAAAAACTACTAAAAATAAGTTATTTATAAGTACATTTTAAAGGGCCAGATAGCATAGTGGGAAGGGCACTTGCCTTGCACATGATTGACCCAGGTTCAATCCTTGGCATGGCATGGTATGGTTTCCTGACCAGCAGGAATAATGCTTGAGCACAGAGCCAGGAGTAATATCTGAACAACTCTAGGTGTGGCTGCCAAACTATATATACATATATACATATATATATGTGTGTGTGTGTGTGTGTGTGTGTGTGTATATATATATATATATATATACACACACACACAGATATTATATATATATTTGTGTGTGTTATACACACACACACAACCACTCTTGGTAAAAATAAAAATGATCTGGATATGTATAAAATATGGATGAGAACATAAACCCAAGAACAGTTACTTATAAGAGGGGGGGGGGTGACCCCTGGACGGTGTGGGGGTCTTGGGCCAAGGACATGGAAAGATATCCTACTGTATAGTTTTTTTATATTGCTGGTTTTTGAATTATGTGACTGTTATCTAAGTATATTTAATAAAAGCGCTATAATCCAATATAATCAAAATATAGATGTCCTAATTTTCAAGCTGAATGGTAACAGGACAACTTGTGAAATAAATATACCATGTTTTGAGCAGAAGTTGTGGTGTCACTTTCTGGTTTCAAATTCTAGCCCTACAGCCTAGGAATTCGTTACTGGGGACAAGTTACTTAGCCTTTGTTATCCTCGGTTTTCTTATTTCGAATCAGGCAAGTGTACCTATGAGTGCTGCTGTGAAGATGAATAGATTCATGCCCTTTAATATGATGGCTGCCAATAACTGCATTTATAATACTTAACTATTTTATTCCTTCTCCAAAATTTATAATAAAATCTTACAAAAGCAGAAATTTAAAAGGGGAAGCATTTACAAGGAAGAGAGATTGCAGAAACATTAACTTTAATTCAGTTTCTCAAATCTGGGGGTACAACAGCAAATTATTTGTAACATCGGAGATGTGCCTGTAGGTGTTTAGAGTACACATAAATGTTTGTGTGTGTCTGTGCTGTTTTACCATTATCTCCATGATACGGTGCACTCGGTCTGTGTATTTTGGTGATTGTAATGCATTCAGTCTGTGTATTTTGGTGAATGGCTATGGTTTCTGCAGGTACTTCAGTTTGTAAACTGCTGAGGTTTACTGTGAACTGTTTCCAAATTTCCAGCAGAAGGCAGTGCTGATGAAGATCAAAATAGCTGTTCTTATTTACAATGGCACCTAGGTAAAGTTGGAAGATATGGCACAGTGTTTCATACTCATTACAAAGTACTGAATAAGTCACAATTTAAAGATGTCAAAAACATTTGATTAGTACATTTCAGAAGAAAATTTCCTATTGTCTCACCGTCTTTGCAACGTCAGAATCAACAAAAGAAACATGTACATTTTACCAATTTTAATATAATTTCTAAATTACATAGATGCCATTTAAGAAAAAAATAAATCATGCTCTTGAAGGATATTTTCCTTTTTTCACTTTCATTCATCAGCTGGTACAATCATTTCTGTCAGTTATATTATCAAGTGCTGGATTTTTAAATGAGGTGGTGAGATAAACAAAATGCCAAGATATATTACCAGCCAAGCATTTTTACAATGTAATCATTAACCTCTAAAATAATTTTACAACAAAAGGTATGTGAACTGGAAAAATATTTTATATCACAAAGACTATAAAACATCACCAGGCTCAAAAACATTCCAACAGTTTATACAATCATTTAAGATATACACACATACATGAAAATGTAGGCTACCCTTCACCATTTATGATAAAATAAAGTCAAATTTTAGTTTAAGAATACTTTATTTCCTTGGTAGAAAAATTAAAATCCTGTACTTTACACTAGACCCTTTTAATTTCCCAGAATTATATATATATTTATATACATAAATATATATATATAAGTTTGAAGTAAATCACAATAAAGCAATAAATAGAAATGACCAAGAATTTTCTCTAATCTGAGAGCATTTATCTTGAAAACTGAGAGATTAAGATTTTAAAACTTAGACAAATAGACAAAGTGCAAAAAATTCACATTTTCTTAAACTTTTAACACCAAGAACAATTCACACTAACTTACTAGGAAGATTATTAATATATCCGACAATTTTATAGTAAGGTTCCACCTTCCTTACATAAAATCTTTGCATCTCTAAAATGAAAATGTGGAGGAGACTAAAATTTAGCTAGCCTCTTCCATGAACAAACACCACAATCAGTGACAACAGGAAGTCCCCTGGGTCTATGAAGTTTAGAAATAAGGAAAGAAAATAGTGATATCTGACAGCCTTCTCCAACCATCTCCTTTTTCATAAGGTGACTACATTTTTTTAAAAGAGGGGTGAGCCTACTAAATGAAACTTAAAATACAATACTAAATTAAAAATACACCACTAAATCATGGATGAATACATTTCAAACTTTGGCAGGGATGAGACAGGGTAAAGTTTAAGAGCACTTATTTATAAAGGACTGAAGAGTCTAAGGAAAAACTAGTACCCGCATCGGCTTATACACAGACACATTCTAAATTAATCACATTGTATCTACCAATGTCTTTATAAGAATATTTTAAATATTAAGTACATTTAAATCGAGGTTTTAGAAAAGTCTAGGACTTCTGAGCTATCTGCTGATACTGGTGACATGAAATATTTATAATAAACTAAAATGAAAAGGTTATGAAATAGTAAGCTTAAAAGAAGACATACTCTAAAGAAGAAAATCAAGTTGAGAGAGGATTGCATAGATTGTATTTTAAAATAAAATTCTTTAAGAACACTTCAAAATGGTAAGCATTGTGTATGTAATGTTTTTAACTGGCATTATAAATCCATATACTAACGATCCAAATGTTCTCAAGATAGAAACAAGTATTTATGCAATTTTTGCTTTCTTGAATGGAAATTTCTAGAAGTAGGAACAGAACATGTAAAATGAAAAGAAACCTCAGATCAAAAACGACATGACATAGAGGTTCTAAGTAAAGAACCTTGATATTAGCACACTACCTCCACATGAAATCTGGCTGGGCATCTCAAGGGACACGACTCATTTACCTTTAACAAATCAGGTCCTACAGACCAAACCAAAGTAACAATACATGTAGCAGCATTCAAAACCTGAAATAAAAACAATAAAACTGAAGTCCTGGGGCTTCTTAGATAACTTGCATAATTATGCATTGAAAGGGTCAATGACCACACTGATAGTTTCATATTACAAAAGATGACACACACAGAACTACCATAAACTAAAAATAAACGGACAAACTTTTGCCACTGACACCAACCATAACAACAATTGTGCCTTAGCCCTCCTTTTCTGTATCAGACAATAAAGAGTGTTATAAGACATACAGTCATTTGAGTTGGACACAGCAAATAGCAGATCAAAAGGATAAGAACAAAACTAATTCTAAACAAATACAACAGCAGAATACTCAACTAACAGAAACATGAAATTAAACAGAATTAATATAACTTACAAGTTTTTAAAGTATATACTTCATTTATAAATACCTCTAATTTATAATCTACTGAAAACCATAAATATTCAAGTGAACATCTGAATTTTCTTTGAACTCTTGAAGTCGTTGAAGATTAGTCTCCTTTGAATGTCCAAGACTAAAAGGCTTCACAGTCACTTTATGTCTCTACCTAGACCTACTAAAGCTTTTATTACCTACTGTGTTGTAATAAGACTTTAAAATTCTGTAATTCTCTTATACTTGTAGAAAGCCTAAGGAAGAAAAAATAAAGCATATTAGTATACCTAATGTGATATGTATGTATTTCAAATTATTGATAGGTATATGGGCTTTAAAGTGAAGGCAAAATTCAAAATAAAAGCATGTAAACAATTCACAGTGTTGGAATTTCCAATAACTTTACAGGAACATGAAAACCAACAGAACACTGTGGTTCTCTAGTCTAGATTTAGATGGGAAAAATGAAGTCAGTCTATGAGACTAAAGATTGCCTACTGTCAAATTCACTTTACTTATTCAATAAATAATTAACGAATGAAGGAAGTATTTCTGGATGTAGGCCTAGACCTAAAATTCTGGGATAGGAATCACAAAATAAAAGTCTATAACTTCAATTATTATGTGTAATTCAGGGTTAATAAAGACTTAATATTTATCTTACTATAACTTAAGATGGGATATAGATATATAATATTATTTTATTTTTTTGGTTCTTTTAGCAAGATGTGGCCTCGCTTAAAAAACAAAATAAAACAACTATGCTCTCTACGGTTCCAAAATATTTTCTTTAAACTCTCAAAAGTTGTGGAAATATTAGAAATTATTTACTTGTTTGTTTTGCTTTACTGGAGCACCTCTGAAAGTTTTCAGGGTTACTCCTGACTTGGTGCTCTGAGTTCTGCTGGTATGGCGCAAGGTGTCATATGCCAGTGTTGGGGAACCAGGTGCAGTGCAGGGATCAAACTGGGGTCACCAGCATGCAAGACTAATCTCTAGCTCTGTAGTATCTCTTGGGCCCAGATCCCTTTTTTAAAGATTCTGGATTAATCTTTGCCTTTTTATCCCCTAGAACACAGTATTATCTCCTTTTATTTAGTTTTCTCTTTCCTATTCCCTAATTAGATGTTATTTCATGATCTTTTAGGCAAATTCAAATTATTGTTTAAACCTTTGTGGTATAAAAAAAGAAGTTATGTATAACTAAACAGAAAAAAAAGGGTTAGAATGGAACAGACCAAAAAAAAAAAAAAACTCTACTAAAGAAATAAATAGCAATTGAAAATGTTCAATATCATTTTTATTTTCATCACCTTCTTAGTCAAGCTTTCCTCAATCTTGAGATTGTACCTGAATGTATTATAAATAGCAAAAATGAATATTGGGAATATTTTCCCCCCCCACAAAATTGCGAAGACAAACTAAAAATCACCAATGATCTGAAATAATGTTTCTTACAACCTATAGAGAAGTTGATTTCTCCTTATTTGACCACTCTAAGTCATATGAGTACAGATATATTCTATCAGTCAGAACAAGCTACCTTGGTAGAGAAAATTATCTTTGCCATTTGCTGAAACCAGTAAATGTGTCAAAGCTTTCAAGCAGTAAACGGTTCTTACCTTCCAAAAGCATTCAGAAGAGCAACGATTTCCTGCCGAGTGAGCTGGAAGCCTTTAGATGGGCTGTGTTCTGGAAGCTTCTGTATTTCTTTTTCAGAAAACAGTATCTTCAGGGCCGTTCTAAACCCTGAGTCTACGGAAAGCAGCAATAAACTGACAATTACATTTATATAGTAACTACTTAATGGTGTTAACGATATTCAGTCATTGTGATGAAAATTAGGAAAATTCGTATCATCTCAACTCTCCCCACCTTTTTAGAGTGGCACCACCCAAGCTGTGTCAAGAAGCCCAGAGGCTACTTCTGACCCCAGGAAATACTCGGCCAGCCTGGCGGGCTGTTCAGTGCTGGAACCTGAGGAAACGACACTGCCAGGGCTATCCCTACTGTGTTTGGGTGCCAGCAGGGTCACAACTAGCAGTGCTGGGGGGCTTGAGGGCTGAGCCAGAGATGCAAGAGGGACTAGGTGGGATTCCACAGGAGGGTGCGTTCCCCTGTGCGATCTTTCAGCCCCTCAACAAAACTTCATAATTGATCAATTATTAGAACTAGGAAGAGAAATCTGATTTTACAGTACCCTCAAGTGAAATCTCTTATTTATCACTTGCTATCTAAACATACTAAGAAATCACCTATCAAACAGAATACTGATTATACTACCTGAATTTCATGCCATATTAATCTATATTATATTATTATGTACATTAATGGGTCTCTTTGGCAGAAATTTATTTCATGACTAGGGGACTTTGAAAACTAAAACTTACTCTGTACCCATAATTTGACAATTATTTTAATATTTGTTACCTTTATATAAATATATAAATTACTAATATGGTATATATAAACTGTCAGAAATAAATCTGAGAGTGTACTATGAAATAAACACAAAAATCACTAATGTAGAATAAGAAAACATCCTTATAATATACATATAACAGTACGTAGTATTAATCTTTCCATAATAAAACATGATAGATGTTTTTATAAACAGTCAATTAATAATGCAGAAAATTTCATAGAAACAAATTTAATGTTAGTTTCTAAACACAGTATCAAACAAACCTGTAACTTCCCCCATAACCTGCACTTGTCACAGCCAACACAGTCCATTATACGGGAGATATTCTTGAAATGTAACCGAATTCCTCCTAACATGCAGAAAATAGTTTGATTACAATTAGGTTTTATTGATTAAACTGCATTTGTCTGAATTGTTTCATTTTTTGGACAATTTACCATATTTAGGTAGTAAGTTTACTATGGTGAGGACACTTACGATCTGGGCATACATAGGTAGCTCACCTAACCACACCAAATTAAACTTCACTAATGAAGAGTTGGGGTTTCAACTGAAGAAAATATCTGAACTTGTATTAAAGAAAATGGCCAAAATTCAATCTGCGTTTTATTCAATAATAATTTTCATGTGAAATTTTATGATTTCTAGGCAATGTGCCAAAATATATGCCATGGGGAACAAAAATAAATAGACAAATAGACAGATAAATAAAATAAATAAATACATAAATACATAAATAAACAAATAAATAAATAAATAAATAGCCGATCCGGGGCCTGCATGGGCTTAATCCTCAGCACTCATGGTTGCTCAGTTCTTGGAAGCCACCTCCAAAAAATAGTAAATGATACCCGATCTTTTTTTTTTTTTTTTTTGCTTTTTTGGGGTCACACCCAGCAATGCTCAGGGGTTTCTCCTGGCTCTGCACTCAGGACTTACTCCTGGCGGTGCTCGGGGGACCATATGGGATGCTGGGGATCGAACCTGGGTCAGCACGGGCCGGCCATGTGCAAGGCAAACACCCTACCCGCTGGACCATCGCTCCAGCCCCTCCGATCTTTAATTTTTTGGAGTCTAAACCACTGCTTATGATAATCACATCTCTTAAGTGGTCTAAATCAGAAAGCTTGTGAATAATTGGTCAAACTAGAAAATGAGAATGAAACTGAGAAGTCTGAGCAGGATTCAAATACAACCCCCTGCGCTTATCCTTCCCTCTTCCCCAGTGAGAAGCATTTTACCTTTAACGACTTGGCCCCCTTTTTGTCACCTGCAAACATGGACTTCTCATCAAAGTGCATAGGAAAGGACCTGATGAAGAACAATGTTCTAATAAGTTACAAACGAAATATTCAAGAACAACATTGGAGTTTTAGTAAAACGTATCTCTCTACGTATTTGAAATTCAATGTTTACTCAATGTCTTGGGGGTTTAACAGAGTTCACATATAATCTATTCAATAAGACTAAAGTAAGATATGAATGTCTTTGATCCATAATATTAACCTTTCATTGAAATCAAATGATATAAATAATATAAAACTTAAAAGTAATGTGAAAAATATGTAACAAGACATTTTAACATATTTTATTTTTTTTACATTTTAGAACTTAATGCATAATTAAACATTTCTTAATCCACTTTTATATTCCATACTTATTTTAACAACCAGTAAATTCATCTTATAGATGGAAATTTTTAAAAAGACTACATTCTAGGAGAAAAGAGGTCTAAATACTAGCACACCATCTGAATTTGAAAAAAACTAGAACAAAGCAAAAATCAGCAGGAAAAAAACCCATTAAAATAGGCATTAAATTTTGCATGACATAAAATTTAAAGTTATATTTTTAATGAAACCTATTTTTAGGTGTTAGGGTTTCTATAAGAAAACTTAATTTTTAGTTAACATTTTTAGAAAAACTTTAGATGTTTCTTTCTGTTATGCTCTTTTCCATTTTAAGTTCCAAATTTTGCTTTCCTAGTTTTTGTTTTCTTTGAGCCATGTCTGAGTGCAAAACAAGTACTCAGCTATCTCTGGACTCTAACTGGTAAGTTAGTTTTAGTTGTATTTCAAGCACTGTTGAATTTGCACTACCTCTTGTTCAAATAGAGTAGGATGTTCAAATACTGAATAGATGACTGATTATCAATTCTTACTTTGTATCTTGAAAGATATTTAGTAGAAGGGTTTTTGTGTCAGCATCATCTTCTACATTTCCAGTATAAAGATCAACAATTGAACGCTCAAAATATGGAGCCACCTTTGATAAAGCTCGAAGTTCAATTAAATATAAAAAGTAGAGATTCTTCAGTCTTCTTGGACCTTCTCCCTTGGTTTCCACAGGATCAAAGCGGCGTTTAAATTCTTTGATATTAGGTCCCCACCTAGGTTTACCCCAGGTTTCTAAAGAGAAATACATTATATATTTTAAGATACAGGTTTTCCTTTAAGAATACATAGTCCCCCCTGATTTTTATAATGAAAGCAAGACAAAATTCTCTATTTGAAAATCTGATTACCTTCCAAAAGATAATTTGCACAGAGATGCAAATTGATACTGGCATGAAGTCCTGATATAAGTTTATAGAAGACTCTTTTCTCCAGACATAAACCTGGTCAGAAAAATAATGAAAAAAGAAATTACATCCATTATAGAAATACTGAATCACAATTTATAAAAGACGCTCAATATTGATCACCAGAGAAACAAAAATCAAAACCCCAATGAGGTATTTCCACATACCTGCTAGAATGGTAACTATCAACAAGAAATAACTAGTATTGGCGAGTACTCAGAAAAGAAACCCTCATGCACACTGTGGTGGGGCCGTGAGTGATACAGCCAGTATGGGAAAACAGCGGTGGTTTCTCAGGCACACTGTGGGGCTGTGAGCTGGCTGGCTATGATGGTATAGCCATTATGGAAAAACAGTGCGGTGGTTCCTCACACACACACCATAGGGCTATGAATGGTTCAGCCATTATGGAAAAAGTGTGGTGGTTCCTCAAAAATTAAGGAGATACAGTATGATAGCAATTTCCCCTCTGGGTATTTATGAGAGGTAACTGAAAACACTAAACATGAAAAGATGCTTCCATGTTCACTGCAGCATATATTTATAAACATATTAAAGTAACCTATGCATGAACTGATGCATAAATGTACAATGAAAATAGAACACAGAGGAGTATCGTTTAGCCATGGATAAAGAGATCTTGCCATTTTTAAAAGATACACATGACAACCCTTTAATGTATGTTCTGTAATCCATAGTCTGGAAGGAAAGGAAAAGAGAAAGAGAGAGAGAGGGAAAGAAATCAAAGAACCTGCCATGGAGGCGGGCTGGGGAGGGAGGGAGGGAACCGGGGACGTTGGTAGTGAGAGATGGGCACTGGTGGAGGGATGGGTGCTGGGACACTGTATGACCAAAACCCAAATATGAACTTTTTAATTGTATATCTTTGTAATTGTATATCTCACAGTGGTATAATAAAATACTTAAAAAAGAAGGAATCTGGCCATTTTTGATAGCATAGATAAAGCCTTCGGGCTCTCATACTAAGTAAAATTAAGTCCTAGCCACACAGGGCAGAGTTGCAACCAGCTCTCCCCATGCTCAGCTGATCATGAGGCGTCCAGGAGGGAGGGGCAGGTTCTGGTCCCAGCCCACCACCCCAATCGAGCCTCAGAAAAAGCCAGAGGAACCTCATGTACCATAATCACAGCCATTTTCAATATCCAGACTCCACAGCTCGTCAGAGCCCCACCCAAGAGAGAAGCTGATTTCAAGCCCAGGTATGTGGGTCTCTGCAGCTAAAACCACGGGGCTTCTATGGAGATGGAGCTGGGATCCCTTCCCCCACCTCTGTCCTGTCCGGAAGGCCTGGTGGACCTGCCCACGAACTGCTTCACACAGACACACACAGGGCATTACTGCTACCAGTTCTCCCTGCGGTGTGCAGCTGCTGTATCTCAAACTAGTAGAAACCGACTATGTTTGAGAAACTCAGAAAGTCAATGCAAGAACAGAAACCGGCCAGATTAAGCCCATAACAATCCAGAAAAAACAAAGGCATCACTTTATTAATACCACTGCCTTATATGGGCTGTAATGGTCAATATAATTAGTGCTGGCTAAGGGAGCAGGCATGGGAATGGAGGTGGGTGGGAAATGAGGGTCTTTGGTGGTGGGAGCACACTGGTGGTGGGATTGGTATTGAATGATGAATCTTTCTAACAACTGCATTATGAAAAACTTTGCAACTTGTAGATCACGGTGTTTTAATAAAAAATAATCTGAGGGGCGGGGCGAGCCCAGCGGGTAGGGCGTTTGCCTTGCACGTGGCGGCCTATGCTGGCCTGGGTTCAATCCCGGCATCCCATATGGTCCCCGAGCACCGCCAGGAGTAATTCCTGAGCACAGAGCCAGGAGTAATCCCTGAGCATCGCCGGTGTGACCCAAAAAAAGCAAAATATAATAATAATAATAATAATAATAATAATAATAATAATAATCTGAGAACAAAACCAAATACCAGATAATTTTTTAAGGGTACTATTATTTAATTTGGTAAGTAAAAAAAACTTTTAAGCTTTTTAATGTCTAAAGCACATATATTCGTGCGGTAAAAAGCTGACAATCTGTTATATTAAAAGTTTCTTTTTTTGGTGGGGATAAGTTGAAAAGTTATTTGAAATGTCTCCTAAAGGGACCAATAACGGGGATAAAAGAGAGTTGTATTTGGAGTTGCTAATTGTAGATATCTGCATTTGTACTCTTCAGTAATATACAGCTGCATATACTGCAAGTATTAATCTTATCTACATAGCCTAATTTTTATTAATATTTTATTATACCACCGTGAGATATATAATTACAAAGATGTTTATGTTTGGGGGGATAATTTTACTTATATTTAAACTCTACAACAAAACAAAAACAAAGCTCATAGATACAGGTAACAACGAAGTAGCTTCCAGAAATGGGAGAGTGCAAAGGGAGGTAAAATGGGTGAAAGGAGCCCAACAGTACATTATCCAGGTACTGACATTGTAAAAAACAAGATTATGGGGATTCAATATACAGTAAGGAGATCAGAGCTGAATATATCATATACTCTTGAACCATATGTTGTCAGTAATATCTCAAAGTACATAGCTATACATATACTGTGCGTGCATATATTATATATGAAGAATCAGTATATGGGTATTCTAAACTTATAATTCAAGAGCAATAAAATAAATAAACAAACAAATAATTGGATCAAATTTTTTTTACTAGATGATATATATTAAGAGCCTGTTCATAATAAAGTTAACCTGAATGTAATAAATTAATGTATAATAAGATATAAAATGGTTTGGGTTAGTGGAGGTTCAAACAGTATGGATACAAGTTTTCATATTACTCAGAAAACAATAGCACAGAATTTTCATGTTCTGGATAGGCTGAGAATTTACCAAAGCAAATGTAATTAATAAGCCACTCTTTGAGCTAACAATTGCTTTTTATTTGTTGCCTTTTTTCCCTTTCTCCACTTGCTTTCTTGGGATCTACTTAGTAGATCTTATTTAGTAGATCCCAAGATAAATAAGAGTGTGAATTTCACTTCTTTCCTACCTCTTGATTCATTAGTTTGTCTTAATAATAATCCTCCATCCATATATTTTCAACTTTTACAAATCTCTATGTTATAGTCAAAATTTAGAAAACAGGGCGAGTGATAGCCCAGCAGGTGGGGCATTGCCTTGCGCGCAGCCAGCCCATGCCCGGCCGGGGTTCGATTCCTGGCATCCCATATGGTCCAGAGCACTGCCGGGAATGGTTCCTGAGTGCAGAGACAGGAGAAACCCCTGAGCATTGCCGGGTGTGACCCAAAGAGCAAAAAAAAAAAAAAAAGAAAACAGACATCTAGGAATTTTAAGTAAAATGTTTATACTAATTAGCATATGAAAAGAATAGTATCAGATGGTTCTTGGAGATACATGGAAGAATATTTTTCATAGAGGCAATGGTAATTTTATCTTCCTATTCTACCTATGCCTTGCCTATTTTCAAGACTTTCCTATTATAAAAGCTATATTATGTGTGAATATAATGCTAATTACATTTTAAAAGCTGAGATAGTAAATTTTATGTCATATATATTTTACCATGATAAACATTTTTTAAAAACTTTGAAAAAATAGTATGCACAAAAACATTTTAAAAATCTACTGGATATAGAACAAATTAGCTCTTTACCTCCCTCACACTACTACCCAATAGAATGTGTTGCTTTTCCAATACACGCATCAAGATGTAGAATTAGTTTCAACAGTGAAAATTTAAATTGAATAACCTCATTTATACACCAGGGCATTTTAAAATTGTAATGGTATTTATCTGGGTTACTTAGTATACTTCTTTTTTTTTACATTCTCTAATATGGTTTATTATTTTGAATGATTTAATGGTATTTAATGATTTTTATCTCTGCATAACATACATCACAGCGCATTAATTTTACTTGAACTTTACTAAGATTTAACATTTTATCCTAACACATTATACTGCTTTTTAGATTCAATTGTTTATTGTTTGACTTCTTCAGATTCAAAGCTGAACAAAATTTCCTGAGTTTCATAAGCATCATCTCTCAGTACCTTTAAGGTACTCACAGATTTTTAATCATCTGCCACTTCGTATACTTCTTTTCAAGGTATTTTAGCTCTTCAACATACGGTCTCTTGATACTGACCCTTGTAGGATCTGAAGTTATTAGCTTCCGATGGGAAATATTTTTTGAGATATCATTCCCTATTTTGAGAGTCTTCCTAGAATATCTTCATTGTCACAGATGAAGACAAAAAGGGCAGAAATTAAATTTTATTTTCTAACATCCTCCTAAAAGTATATAATTCCTGAAAACTTCTGAGCAATTTATAACCTTGATAGTTGCCTGAAATACGAACAATATAAACCAGCTTGAGGAAACATTAGGTGTCTAACTTCTCTAATAAAACTCTAACCAATTTGTTAGCAAAATGATTAGATTTAAAATCACTTTCACTTCCACCTCTCTAAGCAGTGTGCTTAAAAAGTCTAAAGACCAGAGCGTGGCAGCTACACCCCCCCTTGCACCGGAGCCACCGGATGTAAGCTGATCTGCAAGCCCTGTTCCAGAGACTCAAATTTCTCAGATACACTGAGACCTCCAGGGCAATCTCAGGAGGGGGTGAGCCAAGTCTCCACCCTCCCAAAGCCCCAGCACCTGCTGCCAGGCCTCCCACAGGACTCCACCTTACAACTGAGCTCCAGAGAGATGCCAAACTACTGAAAATTTCAGGTAAACCACATTCTCTGGCTGAAATCTCAGGGACTTCCTGGTGTAGGGATGGGCAGCCTCCCTCCAGGCCACCTGCTCGTACTTCAGAAGCCCCGGCAGCCACACCCATATTCCACTACCACCACCATGTAAACTCACTGCCCAATTCAATAATTCTGGACTTGGGGCCGGAGCGATGGCCCAGCGGGTAGGGCGTCTGCCTTGCACGCGGCCGGCCTCTGCTGGCCTGGGTTCGATCCCCGGCATCCCATATGGTCCCCCAAGCACCGCCAGGAGTAATTCCTGAGTGCAGAGCCAGGAGAAACCCCTGAGCATTTCTGGATGTGACCCAAAAAAAGCAAGAAAAAAAAAATTCTGGATTTTCTGGAGCAATATCTCCAAACTCTGCCAACATTAGCACCCCTGAAGGAGCATACTAAATTGGATAGGAATGCAGTGTAAAAGCCAACTAAACTTAAAAACACTAACACCGAAGTAACGCACTATAGCTTAGCAAACCATCAACAAGGGCTTTCTTATCTCATAGTGAGACACAATTCTGTCTCTCATCACACACACTACACCACACACACACACACACACACACACACACACACACGAGAGCAGGGAATAGATAAAGCTTCTGAAAAATCATATGCCTAAAAGCGAGAAGATGAAAATCTAAAAGGCAATTCTAATTTGCAAAGCCCACAAGGCCCATTACCTGGAAAGGTGAGAAGGATGAAGTTACTTCTGTAAATTATGGAAAATGGGTAACTTAAAGCTAAAATGATCACTATCACTATCACTATCTTCCCGTTCATCATCTATTTGCTAGAGTGGGAACCAGTAATATCTCCATATGTCCTGTATCATGCAAGTAGAACCCAAAGGCATCAGCTTGCTCCAGGAACATAAAGAGCCTCAAACCATTATATTAGGTCATGGGAATGACCTAATATAAATGTTACTGGTATTTGGCATATCAAATACGACACGAGCAGCTTGCCAGGCTTGCCGCACGGGTGGCATACTCTTGTAGTCACCTCTGAATAAAGCATTTATTGATGAATCGCGCGGCTGCTAGCGGCACGCGAGCCGGGCTGTGATAGTCTGGTCTGCTGGGTAGAGTTGTGATGAGAGGGAAGTCCGGAAGTGGAAGATGGCGGCCCCATGGAGGCAGGGGGCGTCGTCTGGCTTGTTGTGAGGCTTGGCTGGGGTGGCAGGCCAAGGCCTTAAGCCTTCCCTCAAGTCATATGCGAAATCTGCTTTACAAAGGCCAAGTCTATCAATTTACATTTCAAACAATACAGACAAATTCAAGTCCTTAATTTAGAAAGAGGTTCCATTCTTCCTCTTTTGGATTTCATTTCCATTCATTTTCAGCAAGTGAATTCTAGAATCGCTGTACATTTTTCCCCTCACAAAAAGGTTACTATACTGTTATGCCAAAAACTAGTAACAATTATGGACCTCAGTTCCATGACCTGAAGAATGGTTTCAGGCTCCTCCTGTCCCTGGAGCAAGCAGATGCCCTTGGGTTACACTTGCTTGTGACAGGACTAATGGAGATGTTACTAGTGCCCACTCGAGCAAATCGATGAACAATGGGAAGACAGTGATACAGTGATACTGTAACAGTATTAATATTTGTATTTTTTAATTTTCACGGAAATCACCTACACTTTTTGTGCTATTGATAACTACTGCTATTCTTACGCATCAGATGGGGAAACTGAACTTCCTGAGAAAAGCTGAGTCAGTAACTTATGAATAAAAATGCTCCTTTGCACCATGAATGAATTATTCAGGGGTTCCTATGAAGAGGATGCAAGGAGGTGACTGAGAATACTGTAGAAGCCAACACTGCCCATAAATTCCAATATGTCATCCTCTATTATCAATATCCAGAGTCTGGAATCATTCAAATTCTACTTTTCATGAAATTCACTAATTTTACCATTAGATCAAAAAGGGTCCACTAATTTTATTAGAATAAAACTAATAAAGCTAATAAAGAACAACTAGCTCTTCTATACAGATCACTTATCAATAGGATTCAAGCAATATCAGTATTGATAATGTACAAATTATATTAATAGTTATGTATTTATAATATTAATGGCCAACATATGCAAAGTTAATTGGAAGCAAAGAGAAATCATGTTTATATGATAACCAATAGACATGAAGAGGAATCAATTATATAATGTACTTAGTTGATTACAAGAATGTTGTGGTTCAAAATACCGATTTTCTTTCACCTAACTTGCTTATCTTTCATTAATATATCTTAACTTTTAGTCTCATTAATTAATGGCAATTTGGTAAAATTTTATTTATTTATTTATTTAATTTTTTTTTGGGGGGGTCACACCAGCAATGCTCAGGGGTTACTCCTGGCTCTGCACTCAGGAATTACTCCTGGCAGTGCTCAAGGGAACATATGGGCTGCCGGGGATTGAACCCAGGTTGGCCACATGGAAGGCAAACACCCTACCCACTGTGCTATCATTTGGTAAAATTTTAAAAGTATGCCATATATCCAGTTATTAACCAAAGTTGTTAAGGTTCTACATTTCTGAACTGAGCATTTAAAATTTTCAGCATTACAATATATCAGTGAAAAAGATCAAACATACTGAACTAATATTGTTTTATTCTTTTAGACAAGTTTAGAATATAGCAATCTTGTTTAATGATGATCTGAATTACAGAACTAAATTCAAACTTACTCTTTCTCAATTATATTAAAAAAAGTATTTCCTTTCCAAAATAATATTCCAAGAGTTTTATCTCAAATAAACTAAAAAATGCTATTTTCTTTCCAGCTGCCAAAATTAATTATCTTGATAATGGATTCTAAAACTTAGAAAAATATGTTAAATACATTTTTATAGACATCAGTAAATTAAAAACACATTTAAACTTACCTTCTAGCCATGTGTAGAATGATTCTCCTAAAAGAAAAGCCACACACACAGCATTCAGTTAGAATATCTTAAGTGGTCATCTATAAATTAGAACAAATAAAGTCTATAAAATATTTCTTATGGCAGCGTATGGAATACTTTTATAAATGAACACTTTTATGTGAAGTAATACATCAACATACAATCATAGAAAATTAAGTCAAAAATAAATAACTTTAGAAGAATGGTCTTATGATATTTTGATTAATAAAATTACTTTAGAAAATCTTTACTCAAGATGTTATATAAATCTTACTTGCTAGAGGCATAAGTTTGGTAGAAAGAAGTTCAAGAACCTTTATTTTCTCTTGCAAATATAACTATAATGTATTTAGCATATAGTTCATAGCACTGTTTAAGCTTTCAGTAAAAAAAAAAGTTAATTATACAAAAATCAAGTTATTTTCCTTAATCAGGAAAAAATGTACCTAGATACATTTCCTCAATTATTATTTTTTTTTTTTTTTTTGCTTTTGGGTCACACCCGTGATGCTTAAGGGTTTCTCCTGGCTCTGCACTCAGGAATTACTCCGGCGGTGCTCAGGGGACCATATGGGATGCCGGGATTCGAACCCGGGCCGGCACAGGCGGCCGCGTGCAAGCGCCCTACCCGCTGGGCTATCGCTCCGGCCCCATTTCCTCAATTATTTAAGCTAAATTTCAAGGCTAGCTTAAATTTCCTTCAATTTTAAGATAATGCTCCCCTCCCGTCCCCCAAACGTCTAAACAGAGAGGCCTGACTTACTATCTGGGTAGTAATGCTTAAAGAACTATCCCCCAACTCCTGCTTTTCTGAGTAAAATAAAATAATATTTGATTAAGATCAGAATCACTGTATTGTTGCTGGAGAAAATCAAAGCATAAGAAAGTTAAGCAGGAATTTAGAGGGACAAACATATGGTAGGGCATTATTTTCCCTAGAAAGTTAGGGAAACTTCCCTTAGAAGTTTTCACATGCGGTACCAGAACAATAATAGTACAGCAGGCCAGGAAGTTGCCTTGGGCGTGGCCAACCTGGGTTCAATCCCTGGCACCCTACATGATACTCTGAAACCCTGAACATCATGAGGGATGCATGAGCACTGAGTGCAGAGTCAAGATAAGCCTTCAACTCTGCCAGGTGCAGCCCAAAAAAAAAAAAAACAAAAAAGCAATATTTTCCCCTAATTTTTACAGGGTCTCTCCAAACATTTTTGATTTTTCTTTTCTCAATTTCTTGGTCCATGCCATTTCATCTAAATAGCACATACCATCCAGTCTGCAGACCTAAATCTGTTCCATCATTAAAAATTCATTTTAAATGTTGCCTCTAAGTTTTTCCAGATCATTTCAGTGACATGATTAGTGCCATCTTGAAAGAACTCTATAGGTATGTGTATTTATACTCTGTATGTAGTAATTCACTTTTATCCAAAATGCTTAACACTACTCTAGATCCTAGAAATAAGGCATTATGTTTCATAATTATTTCTATTCTGCACAAAGCCCATCACATGCCTTTGAATAGAGAAACACCCACTTGAAATTAACTGCTTCAGTTGTATGGACCTTTTCACCCATATTCACGCACTGACTGGTAGTAACCAATTGTTGACATATCAGTTCATTAGAATAGGTATCAATGAAAAATGGTACCATAAATTCCAAAATAAAAACTAAAGTAGAAGACAAATTACCTGCCCAAATCATTCTGACTTTTTTCCATTTTTCAGAGCAACAGGCAAGTAAATTATAGAAAATGAAAAACCTGAAATGCGATTTTGCTTTCTAAACTCAACCATTTAGGTAAAGCAGTACTTATGTATTTTTAAGCACAGGATACTTTTATATTATTAAAATAGCTATTTATCTTTTGGGGTCAACATTCATTGGTAGCTATTGTTGGGTAAGTCAAAAGAAAAACTTCCTTTTTGATTAAGGAAAGGAAAAGTTCTTCCATTTTATTTCTAAGTGGGACTTCAGACCATAGTGCTGTCAAGAAATAAGGTCCCCACACAGCGGCATGAGGATTAAACTCACAGCCTGGAGCTTGTCTAGCTGTTCCTTCAGCTACAGTACTCTCTGGTACCCTTCAGGAGATCAAACAGTAGAGCTGGTAGGAAGGCCTCAGAGCATTTGGAGCACTGGGCTGGCACCTGTGGCCTCGAGATTGCCTTAAGCCAGGAGCCAACTTCCAGATCCTGAGAAAACATCTTAATTTTGATTGCTAAAAACAATTTCCCTACACTTGAAACAAACACAAGAGTTTTTACTTACCATCATCTTCTCCTAAAAAAGAAAACGATACAGGAGTTTTAGAAAATGTCTTGCAAAGTTCAGATTCCAAACTTACTAATTTTAATGAGGTTAAAATTTACCATGTTTTATATTACTAACTAGTCCATGAACCTTCGTCAGTATTCAGTTACCCTGCAAACAAAAATATTATTTGCAGGTATTTCCAAAGACTAAAAAGTTGTCTCAGAAAGCAATTAAAAATATCCTATTGACCACCAGGGGTCAGTAATTAAGTACTCAGCCAGTTCCCTTAGTTACAATGCACACAACCTTCTCTGATCACTATTTTTCCTGATGGAATATTTTTCTCTCAAATGACTCCAGTCAGAGGTATATTTCAGTGATAGAGCATTATGAGGTCCTGGCTTTTATCATCAAACCCCCTCTCCCTCCAAATAAAAATGACGTCTCTTCCCAAACTAATCTGTGAAATTCTCACTGCAGGATCTCTAGGACTTCTTATACATGAGAAGAGCCAAAAAAGTTGGCCTCCAACACCTCTGCCTTTATTAATGCTATATGCAGAAACCTGAAAAATAATTTTTTTAAATGGAAGCTTCTGCTGCTCAGGCAGTTTCAGAACAAATTTACAAAAAAACTACTGGCCACAATGTGACAGAATGAGCCAAGTTCACTCAAATTTCTAAGTTTCTCTGGTCCTCAGAAATAGCTAAGGATGCAACTCTACTCTGGGGTATTTCTTAAATCAATTCTCAGCTAGAAAACAAACCTAAAAAGTTGGAAGGCAAGGTAACCATCAAGTTTGCCTAATTTTATACTATGTAACTTCTATCTACACAGCCAAGTCTCCTCATAGAAATAATGTAAGAACAGAGAATAAGTTTTTTCTTACTAGTCACATTTTAAACAGTAAAAAGGGGAAGCAGGGTAGAGCTCAGTTAGCAGGGCCTCTGCCTTGCTGGCATGGGCCCGCACACTGGATGAGGGGAGGCAGGGCAGAGCGCAGCTGATAGGGCGTCTGCCTTGCTGGCATGGGTCTGCACATTGGAATCTGGCACTGACCCACCTGCTGAATGTGATCCCAGTGGCATTACTGGTATTACAGCACCACAACCAAGGATGTGATCTCTGCTTGCCAAAGCTGTGAAACATTGGCAAGCACCAAAACTAAGTGTTCAAACACCATAACCAATATTCCTATTGAGCACAACCAAGTGTGTGGAGCCAACTCAACACAAAACAACATCAAGGGGAAGGGAGGCAGGAGAAACAGTGAAAGGTACACATGCACTGTCAGACAAATGTTGAGTAATGAAAGTAATCCTTCCAAAAAAAACCATGAAAACCTATTTTTTTTTCTTTTTTGGGGGTCACACCCAGCAACGCTCAGGGGTTACTCCTGGCTCTGCACTCAGGAATTACTCCTGGCTGTGCTCGGGGACCATATGGGATGCCGGGGATTGAACTCGGGCCAGCACAGGCCGGCCACGTGCAAGGCAAACGCCCTACCCGTTGGGCTATCACTCCGGCCCCGAAAACCTATTTTTAAAATATGACTACTTTAGGTCATTTTGAAATTAAAATAAACTACAATGAAATAAAGTGTAAGATTTAGTTTTGCACGCCGTGACACGTGCTTAACTGTTGCATGTGCCAAATGGCTTTCTCTTGGACACTACAGGTTGAAAGCAGCGCTGCAGGCAACCAAATTTTCTGAAACTTCTCTACTTCTTTCTTACGCAAGCATACTACATGTGTCAGTACTCTGGGTATTACCTAGAGCTTGCGTCTTGGACCTCCCTCACGACCTACAGAATTACAACCTAATATAGTCACCACCCTAGGCTATTTGTATGTCCACACAAGTACTCCAAAAACGCTCCATGAAGCACTGTTCTCAAACCTGGCTGCAAAATGAAATCATGTGATGAGTTCAAAATATACCAACAGCTGGGTCCTACGCTGGATCCTAACTCCAAAGATTCTGACGGTTTTTGGTTTTGAATAAGATGTGGACATACCAAGGAATCTCTGACATATATAATTTTTTTTCATATATAATTTATCTTAAGGCAGGGCACATATTATAGGCACTCAAGGAATGATAGTAGTTAGTTACAGAAAACATGAAGAAATACTGAAATTTAACTCTGAATGAATGTTAAAACTTTTGGTCATTCAAATTAAGCAAAATATAGAAAGTTTCTACCAATATGAAGCTAAATTTTCCTCAATTTTACTTACAAAGCCAATTTTATGGATAATCTCCTTAAGCACGAAAATTATGAAAAAACATACCTCGGCTGGGTGCCAAAGGATTTAAAGGCCGATAAACAGATCGAGGTCTGTAAAAGAAAAAATAAAACTCAAATATGAAGCGGTTTAACTATCTATATTTAGATTTTAGGGGGCCATATCCATCAGTGAACTCTGGGCTTCCTCCTGGTTCTGACCTCAGAGGTCACTGCTAAAAGGCTTGGGGACTTATCAGGTGCCAGGGATCAAAGTTAGGTCTGACCATGGCAAGTTCATACAGTAGTACTGTTGCTCAGATCCTTCATTTACATTTTTAGAGGGGCGACACTCAGCAGTGGTGTGGATGGTGAGGTCAGTGCTGTTCCCAGAGAAGCTTACCTAGCAATTAAGGCCTGGCAGAATGGTTCTGGGTGCCACAGGGCTCAAGGCCACCAGAGCCACACCAGTGTGGTGGAGCCAGGAACTGAATCAGATCTTTGCGCGCACTAGGTATGTATTGCCCTATCTGAACCGTACCCTAGCCTCTGGCTTGGCTTTTTAAATGTAATTTTTTACAACAGAAACTAATACACATGCATACCCCTCCTCCCATCTTCCTTTCAGTCACCGTTCCCCATCCCCAACCCCATATAATTACTTGAAACAGTTTTCTTCATAGATGCTGTTCCACACTCTCCATGCAGAAGACCCTTTGTAGCCAGTGTAACGCTCTGGGTTCAGCAACAGGTCCACATATTGAGCAGCTGGAGATCTCTCATCTGGACAAGAAATAACGTATAAGAAGCACAACTCACTGTTTATCTAATGGTGAACATTACAAAGCACATGACTTATAATGCTGCACTTTCCAAGAAATCTCTAACTTAAATGGTAGTGG
This sequence comes from Cryptotis parvus, assembly GCA_021461705.1. Lineage (NCBI taxonomy): Eukaryota > Metazoa > Chordata > Mammalia > Eulipotyphla > Soricidae > Cryptotis > Cryptotis parvus. Next base: position 69,243 of record JAJIBD010007205.1, on the reverse strand, counting down.
TGTACACACATTTGACTGTTCCTGACCCAATTTATTAACAAACTGGGCTTCAAATAGAGGGAGAAAAGAACAACTACTTGCTTTTCTATGGGTATTTTCCTGCTCTCTTAGGTAATATAATATTTATTGTTTTATTAGAAGCATTAATCATTTTGTAAGTTATAACTACTCTAGACTGGAAAGACCTAACAGCATCCTAGCCTGTGTATAGCCACCATCAGAACCATATTCACATTAATATTTTATGCAAATTCTTCTACTTCCAATAACTATTTAAACACAGACTTGAAAATATTACTTTTGTGAAATATATTATCTAGAAAGGTTACTTCAATATAAATTTTTAAATAGCTATTTTCCTATTTCCACTTGAGTTTATGAAGTAAATGGCTATATAACTTTCAATTCAAATTTAATATCCATAGAGATACACAGTGTTCTAGCTTAAAATGGAAATGTGAGAGTCACAAAGACAGTCACTGACATCATGTGACAGTCACAAAGCCTATGTCCGTATCATATTTTATCCCTGACACCACATACCATCCCCAGAGCACATTCATGAGTGTTCCCTGAGCACAGAGCCTAGAGAAAACCCTGAGTACAGCCCAAGAACAAAACCAAAATACTGATTTTACTTTTACCAATATTAACATATTAAATTTCCTTCTTCCAAACCAACATATAGTTGGGAATACATCAACAACTTATAAGAGCATTGCAAATAAGTATTTTCTGTGCTAAAACAAGTGACTTTACTAGATATTCACTATTTGGCCTTTTGTTTGGTTTTGGGGCCACATGCAGCAGTGTTCAGGACTTACCCCTAACTCTTTGCTCAGGGATCACTCCTGGTGGGGTTCGGAGAACCATATGGGGTGCCAGGGATAAAACCCAGGTGGGCCATGTACCAAGGCAAGTGCTCTCCCACTGTCCTGTCACTCACTTTAATTGGATACTTTTTTCTTTTTTTTTGCTTTTTTGGGTCACACCCGGCAATGCTCAGGGGTTTCTCCTGGCTCTGCACTCAGGAATTACTCCTGGCGGTGCTCGGGGACCATATGGGATGCCGGGGATCGAACCCAGGCCGGCACAGGCCGGCTGCGTGCAAGGCAAACGCCCTACCCGCTAGGCTATTGCTCCAGCCCCATAATTGGATATTTTAATATAGCTCTTTGAAGGATGTAATAGAAAAAGAAATAATGGCTTTAACTGTTGAGACCCAAATTCTGGGAGCAAAGGAAATATAGGCTATCTATGTATAAGAAAAGTTTAAGGGCTTTCATGAATGTGACCATGACATACATAAGCTGAATGTAATGAATGTTGGCATGTTATATATAACATGTATATAACATATATAACATATATACACATACATATAAACAAATATATGTATGCTACATATGCTGACACTTCTTTATGTCTTCCTATTTCTGATGTAAGAGATTAAATCAATAACTCAGAGGTAACAAACTTAAAATAGGTCCTACATATTGTTATTGAAATATTGACAGTCTATTTTCCTGTCATTCAACAATATTTTTTAATTCATTTATTTATTTATTTATTTATTTATTTTTATTGACAATTACAAAGATGTTCATGTTTGGGTTTCGGCGGTACAGTGTTCCAGCACTCATCCCTCCACCAGTGCCCACCTCCCACCACCAATGTCCCCGATACCCTCTCCCCTCCCCCAGCCTGCCTCCGTGGCAGGTTCTCCATCTCTTTTCTATCTTTCTCTTTTTCTCTCTCTCTCTTTCTCTCTTCCCTCTCTTACATGTTGTGGATTTCAGTCAACAACATTAACTGGCTGGTTAATGACTACAAATTGAGATTACCCATAGCTATAAGAGAAAAAATCTATTCCATGCCTTCTAAGAGCTACCTGGGTACTCTTTATTTATTCATACATTTATTTATTTATCTGTTTATTTATTTTAAAATATTTTATTATACTACCGTGAGAGATACAATTATAAGGATGTGGGGCCGGAGTGATAGACCAGCGGGTAGGGAGTTTGCCTTGCACACAGCCAACCCGGGTTCGATCCTCGGCATGCCATATGGTTCCTGAGCACCTCCAGGAGTAATTCCTAAGTGCAGAGTCAGGTGTTACCCCTGAGTATTGCTAGGTAAATGCAAAAAGCAAAAAAAGAATGTTCATAATTGGGTCTCAGTCAGACAGTGTTCCAGCCCCCCATCCCCTCCACTAGTGCCCATTTCCCACGACCAATGTTCCCGATTCCCTCCCGTATCCCTGAGCCTGCCTCTATGGCAGGTTTTTTATCTCTTTTCTCTTCACTTTCTCTCTTCCTTCTCTTACACATTATGTAAGATTATAATACATACATTTAGAGGTTATCATGTGTATCTTTTTGCCTGTATTTAATGCTCAGTTCTAGGTTGGTATTAGCACTTTCAACAATGTTTAGCACACTGTTCCCTTTTCTGTCTTACCTAACCTCTGACTCCCACATGTTTGTTCGTGGTAATTTCTACCTTTGACAAGACCTCCTGATTCATGATTTGCCTGACCTTGGATATCGGTATCATAATATGTATGCATATGGCCTCCTGGTTCCTGGCACCACAGAGCCCAGGAAGCACCCGACCCTCCGGCCCTAGCACTGAGCTGATTGGCTGTGCAGTACTGCAGACAATGCTGCCTGCATCCCCAGAAACTGCTTGTAAAGCCCACCAGCCCACCCGAATTGTTCAAAGTTGGAATACTTTTTAAAATGGTGAAAAAGGTCATTGTTTGCTAATCTATAAAAGGCACCAGAGTAAGCTAAGGTTCATGAGCCAAATATGATCTAGTATAAAGTTTTAAGGGGTTACAAGTCACGTTCATTTGTTCATTTAATAGCTTTCACACGATTGTGTGAAATATATATATCACTATACATACATTCATATATATGATTATGGCAGTGTTAAGTAGTTGTGAAAGAGATGTGTGGTCCACAAAAGTACATACTATCTGATCATTTACATAAACGTTTGTCAAACCCTGTATAGACAAGTATCATGACATTCAGAGAGAGGCATTCGTGTGACAGAAAGCACATACATACTCAGTCTCATGTAAACATGCCAGTGCTGCAGAACATTTTTACATCTGGAGTCACCCATGATATTATTTCCAATTAATTCCTAGGATGTTCCTACACTGTAACTTCTTTTTATTTGTATGTATCAATCATTCAAATAATTCTCACTGGGTCTCCTACCATCCTCTTCTCTCTCTCTCTCAAAAAAAAAATTATCTTCCTTCCTCTGTAAAGCTGCTCCAAAGCTTTTCTATTTGAACAAATAACCAATACCTAGGAATTAAAATATTACCAGAAGAATGGAAATACCCTACTCTGGATATTCATCAACACAAACTCATGTTTTTCCCTCAAGTACACACTTTATCCCTCCACCTGAATTCTCTTTCTGTAGCCTTAATATTGGTGTTATGAGGACTCAAAACGTTTTCTAAGATGCTAGATATTCCTTCACACATCCCAAAACAAATGTCTCTTAAAACTTAATGGTAGGGGCCGGAGCGATAGTCCAGAGGGTAGGGCGTTTGCCTTGCACGCGGCCGGCCCATGCCGGCCGGGTTCGATCCCGGCATCCCATATGGTCCCCCGAGCACCGCTAGGAGTAATTCCTAAGTGCAGAGCCAGGAGTAACCCCTGAGCATCGCCGGATGTGACCCATAAAAGCAAAAAAAAAAAAAACCTTAATGGTAGCATAAACTAAGTGTATAGGTCTTTTAATTTATGGGAAAAGATTTTAAAATATTAATCTAAGGACTAACTAAATATTGAGTCTACTATTCTTCCACCATATATACTAATTCACTGATGAGACATGACTTATACAAGTATGCTGAATCAAGTATCTATAGTTTATAACACTCCCAAGCAATTTTGGTATACAGTCAGATCTACAAATTCCTGCTTTAAATATTCCTGATTTATTAATGTCATATTAATGTCATGTCCTTTTTTTTTTTTGGGTCACACCCAGCAATGCTCAGGGGTTACTCCTGGCTCTGCAATCAGAAACCACTCCTGGCGGTGCTCAGGGGACCATATGGGATGCCGAGGGATTGAACCCGGGTGGGCTGCAGGTAAGGTAAATGCCCTACACGTGGTGCTACTGCTCTGGCCCTGATCATGTCTTACTGTGTCATAATGGAGAAGTAAAAGTAATCACAAAATTTAGGTTATTGTGGGCCAATCATATTCAGCAAATATTTATTGAGTCTGTACAAAGCATTTTCCCAGGCACCAGAAACACAGCCACGAACTGAAGGATGAGACCCTTGCCCTCAAATATTTCTCACAATCTAGCTGGGGAAGATGGACAACAAACAGGTAAGAAACACATTAAACACTCTGAAAGTTGTTAGTGCTCTGAGAACAGCAAGGCAGCAATGCATACAAGACAGAGTGTGACAGTCGTTACTATTTTGTATTGTGAGGTTCTTAGCAGGCTTCTCTGATGAGATGATATCTGAGTAGAAACCTGAAGCAAAGAAAGAAGCCAGCAGCCATGCATAAAGACAATAAAGCAGAAGTGTCGGGAGAACAACTTACCTTAAACTACTGAATTATTTAAAAAAACCCTGTTTGAATTATAGGTATTCACATCCCTTTCAACAGTGCCAACAGCATAAGAATAGAGAGCAATGGATTATGAATATATTCCAATGAACTACAGGATATATTCTTTAGATTTTTTAACCTAAATCAAAACTCAAAATTTAATGATTTTTATCTCAAATATTTGAACTAACTCTATACTATTAATAAAATTGGATTAATCATTAAATTAAGTTTTTGATTAATAAAAATCCAAAGAAACTACTTTCTGAAACCACAGAAAGCATGGTTAATAACATTCTCAATTTATCGTGCTATTATAGTAATTTACTCCATTAGATACTAGACTATTAATAGCACGAATAAATGCATGGTCTTTTAAAACCTTTTCATAATAGTATGCCATTGTTTTTCAATGCTTAAAATTTCAAAAGAATGAATGCATTTTATAATTATTCATACCTGAATCAAAAATTATTTTCAGCACTAAAAATATAACAAGGTAAAAGGTATATGAAGGTTAAATGAATTACTGATCCCTGCTCTGAATAATTTAGTAACACTGTCTTTATTATTAAGACGATGTTAGTATCAACTCCAATCAATCAGAATTGGGATAGGCTCCCTCCTCCCATCTTCCTGTTCTTCCAGAAGCCCACAGTCACACCCATACACCAACTTCATCATAATGTAAATTGATTTACCAGCCATAATCCAGAGACTCATAAGTAAGCCTTGAAAGAGATGAACAAATTCCAGAAGATTCTCTTGGATGCCCACACAAGGTTTAGTCATCAGAGGCACCCAGAGGAGGGAAGGTGGGCCTGGGCTGCACCCAAACAGAGCCCTGGCAGCCAAAAACTCACACACTTTACAATCTTCACCATGCTCCTGGCCAGACCCCACTGCTCAGAGGAGTCTTATCCAGAAATTAATCTGCTGAAAAACTCAGGTAAGTGGGTTTGTGACTGAAATCTCCAGGCTCTCATGGAGTCCGAACGGGATCCCTCCCCATCTCCCTGCACTTAAAGAAGCCCTCACAGTCATGCACACACCCCAAAGATGCCACCCAGTTAAAAATTTAACTTCAGTTGTACCACCCTATTAAAAAATGTGTACTTCCTGGAGTAATATCTCAAATTCTGCAACACTGATAAACTAGTAGTAGCACACTAGATTGAAAGGACGTAATGTAGAAGCCAACCAATCGTTGTTCATCAATTCGCTAAAGCGGGCGCCAGTAACAACTCCATTCACTGGGAATGAGGTCCATTATTTTTTTTTTATAATAAATATTTTTTTCCCTTTTTAATTTTTTTTGATTTTTTATTATACCACAGTGAAACATACAATTACAAAGGTGTTCATAATTGGTTCTTGGTAATACAGTATACCAGCACCCATCCCTCCACCAGTGCCCCATTTCCACCACCAATGTACCCCACCCCTCCTGCCCACCCCCATGCTGCCTTAATAGCAGGTACCCCAGTTTCCTCTCTTTCTCTGTCTCTCTGTCTCTGCATCTCTCTCCCTCTTATTTTACACATTGTGGCTAGCCCTGCAGGTATTTAGAGTTTATCACTTAAGTCTCTTTGTGTATATTCAATGGTGAGTTTTAATCTGCCATTATCATTAGGAATGAGGTCCATTATTGTTACTGTTTTTGGCATATGCCAACCAATCTAGATTAACAAAATATAAACACAGAAGGCTTAACTGGCAACAATAGTTCAGTAATCTCTTCTACAAGGATTTACTGGCTTCAAGCTTAGATACAATCATCTTCACTAACTTTCTTCTAAGGAAACATTTTTGATCGCTCTCTTAGCAAATTACTGCTAACAAGCGATATTAAATAAATTATTGAGAGACTGCTATGGGGAAAGGCTTAAGAGGTGGTTGAGGAAATTGGAGTTAATGGTGAAGAGAAAGTGTAATGGTGGTGGGACTGGTGCTGCAATACTGAATATTGAACAAACCATCATGAACAACCATGTAAACCACAGTGTTTATATGAAAGTATGAGGGGAAAATTGGGAAATATAAATTTAAAATCAAAATGTTTTAAAATAAAAAAAAAAGAAAAGCGAGCATTAATGATGAACAGTGAGTGACCTGTCTATACGCCACTCCAGGGGACTCTCAAAAAGGGAAATGGAAATAAAATTGGGTGCTCACTAAAATTTGGAGGTGTTTTTATGTTAGCGTGTTGAGACTTCCAGTGTGAGCATTGTTATAATATGCTCAAAGAACTATACTAACTGCAAATGAAGGTCCATAGGATATGGGTGTACAATAAAAAAAAACAGATACAGGTCTGGATTTAGTTAAGACCTAGGATTGAGTCTTAAATCTCTTGCTACTGTGTGATATAGAAGGAGTCAGTCTTTTTTGAGATTCAGTTTCCTCAGATATAACAGATACGTTAATTAAGATAGGTTAAAGATTAGAAATGGTGGCACTTAGCAGAAGGCCTGAAACACGGCATTATGAACATATGCCATTATGAATAATAAGATCTACACAGAAAATTATTCAGGTGCATTAAAGCTGTAACTGATTATATCTTCTTTGGTTCGAAGTCTTTACATTGGGTAAAGACAATGAATTGTATTATGAGTTTATTATATTACCATCAAGTTCACAAAAGTGATCCTGTGAGTCATCATATCTTGCCCAGTCAATGAAAGCTTCTTTGCTTTGATTACTATGGGAAGAACAAAAAAGAAAAAATTATTAAATTTGGAGTTAAATTATTAAATTTGGAGTACAGTTAAACTGTACTCTATGTAATTAAAAGAGATGATCTGAGGTCACTTTATTGGAGAATATAATAAATTTGTTTAGCAGTGACATGACAGAATTATGAAGTCTTATGAAAATGTATTAACTTTTATATTTCATATTAAAATCATTAATCCTAGTTCAGTAATACTTTTAAATAATACTCAGAAAATTAATTTGTAAGTACATATACAATATAGTTAAACACAAAATTTAAGCTGATCTTTTCACAACTGATTTAGAAATTGTGGTAGTTTTTACCTTCAAATATGAAATTAGTTTAGTAATTATTTTAATGGCAAATTGCTTCTGGAATTTAAGACCCAAAAAACCTTTAATTGCCTAACTAGCAATATCACATTCAATGTGGTAATCATTTATAACAGCACTGTCACTTATCATAGTATACTATTCATATGCTTTACAATTTACAAACTCTATGATCAAAATTCCTGACTTGAGGTCCAAGCATATGGTTCAATGAGCCTTGCCAGCATCCCCACCAAAAAAAAAAAGTTTTGAATAAAAAAAAAAAGTTCTGAATTGATAAAGGAAGAATTACATTCATTTCAATGAATTGGACCTATATTCACTGTAACTATATTCTGACTCTTTGGGGGCATATCTTTAATACAAAATGGCAATACTATAAGAAAATTATTATTACCCTTCTTTAATCACTACATAAAAGGAATAAACAAGGTAAAAATTTTTGTACCAAGTATAAGACAGGTAATTCCTCACTGTAGTATTGTGATAGCCAAGAACTGATTTTGTACTTGAGAAACTGCTGAATATAATGATTACAAGAAGTTATAAGGCTGGTTGCAATACATCTTTATATCAATGAATTTTTCCAATTCAATTTACTCTGGGACTTTTTATTCTCCTATAGGAATAATTAATTTAACAAGTTAATGAAAAATATGTATTATACTTGTCTCAATTTAAACATAACATAAAACAAAAATGCCCAAGTTCTAGTTACAGCTAATGATCAGATAAGTCTTCCATAAAAAACAATAAAGAACAAAGCAAACATCATAAATTCCTATTTTCTTCCTAGACACTGACTAAGTTAAAGAACTTTTTACTTGAGAATCCTTATTTGATGAGACTTTACTATGTTTCATCTATCCCTGGTAAGTAGAATATACAGGACGCTGGCAGTGTGGCACATAATATGAATAAGAGGAAATCTTAAGAGATCACAGGCATTCGTATAAACATGATGCTGAGTTAAGGTAATAGTCTTTGCTTGTTTGGGGCCATACCCAGCAGTGCTAAGGGGCTACTCCCAACCTGGTTCTCAAAGAGACAATGAAGTACTTGGAATGGAACCAGACTTCCAGCCTGTAAAGTACATGCTCCAGTCTGCAAGTCATCTTTCGAGTCCTAAAATAATGAACTCGAAAGAAGGATACTTCAACATTTAAGAGATAGGCTAGAGGGATTGCCTAAGGAAATGAGAAAACTTGTGGATAACAGATACAACAATTTAAATTGTGCTCATTTTTGTGATTATCAAATTGTACATTCTAAATTGTAGCAATATATTGTAAGCCAACTATACTTCAATAAAGCTGCTTAAAAACTACAGTGCCAGAGTCAAAATGACAGTACAATGGATAGGTCGTTTGCCTTGCATGTAGCCAACCAGGGTTTGATTGATCCCAGCATCCGTAAAGTCCACTGAGCCCCACCAGGAGTGGTTTCTGAGCACAGAGCCAGGAGTAATCCCTGAGCAACACTGGCGTGATAACCCCCCACAAAAAAAATTTACAGTTACAATTTTGGAGAAGTTGTTGAATGTGAAACTCTTGTACTCTACTCAAGGCAATGAAATATGGATAGCCATTCTAGAAAACCCCAGGGCATCACCTAATAACACTCTCCTAGATAAATTCTCCATAGAAATACATATCAAAACACAGCAGTATCCACCAAAATAAATGATGAAATATCCTCCAAATGAAAACAAGCAGATTTCAACAAAAGGACTGTAACTGTAACATTATGGTACATTCTTACTATACAATATAAAAGCAACATAGTCTATATTATTCCAGTATACAATAGTATACACCAAGTAAAAGTAACAGATTCCATATATTTCCATTTATTTATTAAATAGGCAAAACTAATTTATGCTAATACAGCTCAATGTCATGGCTAACTTTGGTGGGTGGCATATGACTAGGAAAACAGACTTTTTATCCAATTGCCTGACATTTCCAAACGGATGTCTCAGAGGCAGCTCAAACTTATTAAGTCTAAATTTGATACCCAAATCCAATTCGTAAGCAAGTCCTATTATCTTTAATTTCAAAACTTATCCAGGGTCAGAGAATTAGTACTAGGATTAGGGTACTTGCCATGCATGCAGCCAACCTGGTCTGACCCCCAAAGCAGACTGTGCACATTGGGAGCAACCTATATGCATAGAGCCAGGAGTAGTCCAAGCACTGTTGGATACGGCCCAATCCTGTCCCTAACATCTCCAAGATTTATCCAGTCTTACCACTTCCATTGTTACTGCCAGTCAAAACGAACCATCAACAGACATGGTCTTATGAAGAACACTGTAATGATCACGTAACTTACTTTCACAATATAAATCCAGGCTTGCTCAAACTCTCAAGAACCCTTGACTTTTAATTCCACTGACTCTATCTGACCCACCCGCCCTCGCTGACCCACCCTACCTGTACCCCCACAACCGTAACATCTTCTGACCCTATCATCTATTCATTTGTCTTTGATTATTATACTACTAGTCACATTGGTCTTATGGTTCTTCAAACAGTCCAAGCACACTCATATCTCAGGGTCTTTTTACTCATAATTATACATAAAACTCAGGGGTTCCAAGGCCCTTTCTTCATAATAATCAGAATGTATAAACACAAAAACCCTGTTAACTGAGAAATCTTTTTTAAAATTGATTTTTATCATATCACCATGATATACAATTACAGAGCTGTTCATGATTCAGTCAGTGAACCAGCACCCATCCCTCCACCAGTGCACATTTCCCACCAATGTCTCCCAGATCCCCCCACCCCCCCAGCCTTCCTCTATGGCAGGCTCTCTCTCTCTCTCTCTCTCTCTCTCTCTCTCTCTCTCTCTCTCTCTCTCTCTCTCCCTCCTCTCCCTCTCCCTCTCTCTCTCCCTCCCTCTCTCTCTCTCCCTCCCTCTCTCTTTCCTGACCAATGTTTGAAGACTAGACTCAACCTTGCTACCTAGCTGGGTAATCTAAATTTTTACTTTTCATCATTTCAGTGCCAGGCGCTTTGTGGAACTGGGATCACTCATCACTCAGGGCCGTATACATGCAACACTTGCGCTCTACCACTTGAGCCACATTCCTGCCCTCTAAATTTCAACCTTTTAATACATACGCTTTGGATTCTATGTACAGAGTTCATGTACATTCTAGTAATTAAGAAAAATCATCAAAGACAAGGAAGCAAAGCAATTATAAAACTGATAATAAAAGGCAACTTCTTGTAAAAATTGGCTGAAACCCAGATGTTTTATTAAAATAAGAAAAATATTTGATATTAATAAGAGACAATATTCTTAATACCACTAAAATAAAACTTGCCTTAAGGTGCTATTAATTGCTCCCAGTTTATTAGCTTGCTCACAATCTTCAAATTCTTTGGTATTGTTTGACAGTTTCAAATACTAAAAAGAAATTCAAAATAAATTTAGTAATGATTTCTTTCTCTTTATTTAAAGTTCCAGTGGCAGAAGTCAATTTGTCAACGATGATATGCACAAAATATATGAATATCCTATAATATAAAAATTCTTAAATTGTAATATAAATTTTAAAGGGCTAAAAGTTCAACTTATTAAAAAATCTAAAATATTAAAATATGCCAATTAGCACTGGTATGAGGGATGAGAATGTAATGCTTAGAAAATCCTCTTGGAAAACTACTTTGATAATATTATTTATAGCTGTTAAAATGTACAACAAACATTTACATATGTAAAAATGCTAAACAGCGAACATTTCTGAGAACAACAAGCAAACTGAAATCATCTCTAGAGAAATTCACAAAAAATGTTTAATTAATTTTAGAAAAGTTATTTACTCTTTATAATGCTGCAATAGCCATGTCCTATGAGTTAGCAATATTAATTCTAACCAGACTTACATGAATGCATGAAACAAAAGGCAAAAGATTACTGCATCACTATAATAGCAAAAAAATTGAAAACTGAAAATAAAAGTACACCTTTTTGTCTAAAAAAGTTTTTTTAAAGCATCATAAGCTATACATCAACTTTGAAAGAGTGACTAACTCTGGAGTGATAAGTAAGACTGGAAAGGATCCCAGAAAGTATTTCATTTGTCTTTTTAGCTTTGTTTTAGATCCAAAACTAAAATAAAGGGTGATCATAAAACTGAGATGGTGCCAAGAAGAAAATTGCATAAAGAGGTATGATGGTCTTTACTGTGTATGTGCAAGAGAGGAAAACCAGAAATAAATGGTTACTCAAGATTAATAAGTTATGGTACACTTCAAAAATAAAAATGGTTAAGCTCCAATAAAGGAACATTTTCATACCATTTAAAGTACTGTGCACAAAAAGAGCTTGATAATAGCTTATTCTACACAACATAAACCTGAATATAACACGTTGACTAGTTGAAACAGAAGACTGAAAATAGACATAATAAAAATCTATTGAGCAGACCATATAACATTAGTTATATTTTATGATTCTTTTAGAGATTTTTAAAAGCAAAAATGAAATATTTCAAAAGAAAATATATAATTTAATTGCAAACCTAGGCAATCTCTCGTCTTGCTGCCAGAATTAAAGATTTGGGATCTACATATGGATAGAGTCTCTTCTGAAATTTCTATCAATAAATAGGAAAACAAATCTTCAAGAAAGAAAGGTACTCACCTTATTAGAACTTCCAGCTTTAATTCCAACTGGAATTTTACTCTTAAGAGAACAAAAAGAATTTAATTTTTATATTGTTTTGAAATGTCTTTATAAATAAAGCTGTTTATCTCATTCAAAGACTATTTTATTCAATGAGAAGTTAATATATACATCCATTCAAATTCTGTTTCACACTTGAGGTATAATGTCTTAAAAGATTTATTCCAACCTAGAAATTTATAAATATTAGATTTAACTAATTTTTCAGTTAAATAAATTGATTTTGTATATTGCTATAGTTCAACAAAAAATTAAATGATATTATAAAGTCAGAGTGTCAAAAATCAGCTCTAATAACTCTCAATGCATTATATAATAGTTAATATAACTTATAGGCTAAAAACTCATTTTTTCATAAACTTTTTTACCACAGAAACAACTTTTTTAAAATGATGAAATTGTTTGAATTTTAATTTATGTTCTATATTTCATAAAGTTTAAGCAATTTAGACTAATATAAAAAGCAAAATGGGGCCCAATAGTATAGGGAGGTTAAGGAGGATAAGGTGCTTGTTTTGTATGTGGTCAACCCAATTACACTCCTGGTACAACACGAAGTCCCTAAAGATAGCCAGTAGTAAGCCTTGAGCACCACTGGGTGTCTGGGGGGGGGGAAATATCTATTTCTATATTATATACATATTTATAATATATATTTCTATATTCATATTTTATTTATTTATATATATTGCTTTTTTGGGTCACACCCGGAGATGCTCAGGGGTTACTCCTGGCTCTGCACTCAGGAATTACTCCTGGCGGTGCTCAGGGGACCATATGGGATGCCGGGATCGAACCCGGGCCAGCATAGGCCGGCCGTGTGCAAGGCAAATGCCCTACCCAGTGGGCTATCGCTCCGGCCCCTAGAGAAATATATATTTATACATAGAGAGAATATATTTATTTATATATAGAGAAAATATATATCTATTCCTTTCAATATATATAGAGAAATTTATATACAGAGAGAAATACATATTTCTATATTGCATATAAATATATAGAGGGGAATATATATATTTAGAGAGAAAGAGAGAATATGGGAGAGAGAAGGCAAGAATAAATTCTTTGGTGCAAGTGATTAATCTAGGGATTGTCAATCTAGATAATCCAGCACTCACTAATGAAAGAACTGCATGTATGCTCAACTTCATTTTTCACAAAGCTGCTAATTTTTTGACTTTTAAAACCGAGTAGCATTGGTTTACATACCTATATATGTTTAAGGAGTTTGATTTCATACCTAAACAAGGCTACATATTAGTATACATCTGACTTAACAAATACAACTTTTGCTTGTTTTTGGTTTGGGAGCTACCCCCAGCCATGCTCAGGTTTCCTCCTAGCTCTGTACTCACAGATCACTGCTGGTGGGCGTGAGGGGCCATATGCTAGGGACCGAACCAGGTCAGCTGTGTGTAAAGCAAGCACCCTATCCAATGCAGCATCTCTACAGGCTCATACAATTTTTTTAATTTAGATTTTAGGCACAGTGTTATTTGAACAACAATGGAATTGTTGTTTCCACCAATACTGTTGACAGCAGGGGCTGGTGCATGAAACATTTAGCGCCACATCCTCAATCACAGTGTCCACTTCTCTCTCACACATACACACCTCCCCACCAAGGTCCCAGACTCCCCCTTCTCTTCCCCCACGCTCCCCTGCTGTAAGCTTCCTACAGAATACCAGTCCTCAGTTTCTGCTGTCTTTGGGCATTTGTTATATTCCCCTACTATGTTTCTTCATATCCCACATGACACAGACTATTGTAACTGCCACTTTCCTTCTGATTAACTTTGCTCAAATGATATTCTCCAGATCCATCCATGTAGCAGATATTACAAACATAATTTTTAAGCAAAACACAAATATAAAGGAAGATAATCCCCTGATTTATTTGTATTTATGTTTTTGCTTTTTGGGTCACACCCAGCGATGCTCAGGGGTTACTCCTGGCTCTTTGCTCAGGAATTACTCCCTGGTGGTGGTCGGGGTCCATATGGGATGCAGGGGATGGAACCCTAGTTAGCCGCATGCAAGGCAAATGCCCTACCTGCTGTGCTATTGCTCTGGTTTATTTTTTTGATCAATTCAGGGGACTGATTTGAATCAATGGGCTATCAAATTAATATTTTAATATTTCATAAATCTTAACTACTCAGAATATTTACCTTTAGGCTAAAGGATATAAGTAATGATTATAATAAAAAATTTCCTAATGAATGAAATATTGGGATGTTACTTAATATTTTATCATAGCAAATGAAGGGTAAAATAAAAGAAAATTTAAAAAACTTAGTCAAACATGGAACTCACTAGTGTACCCATCGTGACCGGGGCTTTTATTTTGGGGCAGATTTTTTTAATCACTGCTTCAATTTCAGCCATGGTTGTAAATGGTATCTCGTTTTGCTTTTTTGCGTGCGGCGTGTGTGTGTTTGTGTACGCATATGCTCATTTTGGATTTGACACATAAAATGGAAGTACCGCATGTTTCAGTTGAATATATAAAAAGGTACAGCCTCACAGGACAGACTGAAAGTTCTCCAAACAATTACACAAAATTGGGGCTGGAGCGATAGCCCAGCGGGTAGGGCGCTTGCCTTGCCGCGGCCGGCTCATGCCGGCCGAGGTTTGATCCCCGGCATCCCATATGGTCCCCCGAGCACCGCCAGGAGTAATTCCTGAGTGCAGAGCCAGGAGAAACCCCCTGAGCATTGCCAGGTGTGACCCAAAAAAGAAAAGAAAAAAAAAACAATTACACAAAATTACTATTTGGCACAGAAATTATATTCATATATATATATATGTATATGAATATAAATATATAATATATATATTCAAGGGACTTGTAGCTATCTGTGTATACAATTATATCTAATTGTTCAGTGTAGTATTACTTCTGTTAATCTAAAAGTTGAAACAACTCAAATTTCTATGAACTGATGCATAAAAAGATGAGGTATACTGTGTAGAGAGTGGAATACGATAATAAACTGTTATATAATAGACATATTAAAATGCATATATAAGTAATGATTATATATATAATAATACGAAATATGAATAAAATTGATACCGTATATGAGTTTCTGCAAAATATACAGAGCCAGAGTAATAGCACAGCAGGTAGGGCATTCGTCTTGCATGCGGCTGACCCGAGTTCAATCCCTAGCACCCCATATGGTTCCCTGAGCACCGCCAGGAATTAACTCCCTGAGTGCAGAGCCAGGAGTGATTCCTAAGCATCACTGAGTTTGACCCAAAAAAGCCAAAACAAAGAAAGAAACCAAGACATACAGATGGCCCAGACATACTGCAAATGTTCACATTCACTTATTAAGTAAATACAAATCAAAACTACAGTGATATGTCACATCCCAGCCATGAGAATACTCATATCTGAGTATTTTTGGGTGTGACCCAAAAGAAAAAACAAGAAAAAAGACTAGAAGCAATCAATTCTGGTAAAGGTGTAGAACAAAAGGAACTCTTAGAAATAAAAAGAAAAATAGCATGGAGAGTCTTTTAAAAACTAAATGCAGGGACAATGACGTAAAGTGCTTGCCTGCACACAGCTGCCCTGGATCGATCCCCAGCACACCATAAGGTCCCCTGAGCATGACAGGAGTGGTCCCTGAACACAGGGCCAGAAGTAATCCCTGAGCACAGCTGGGTGTGGCCCCAAAACAAATAGTTAAGAAATATCATAAAATTATAGCAAGTAAATAAAAAGGCGATAATAAACAATTACTGAATGATTTCTCTAATATATAAACAATCAAAGCAAACAAGCTGACAAAACACAACCGAACAGGTCACTCCTACACTGTGAAAACTATGGCAGCTGCCAAAGTGAAAAGGGAGTTCGAAGAATTCTAGATAGAAGAGGTCATTTTACTAATCCAACAGCAATGAAACTTTGCTGGTACTTGTGGAAAGACATACATATCCAGAGGTATGAAGCTGTAGCCCCCAACTTTACAGCACTATAAATCAATGGTAAATAAATGAATTTTGAATTTTTAAGTGGTCTTCAAACCCATTTTAGTGACAAGTATAGAGTAAATCTTCAATAACAGGAAAAAAACCAAAATGTATTTGATGACAAGTCTAAATGACACCAAAGTAAGCATAAAATAAAAGTCTACATGTACCTAAAGTCCAAAAAGAAGCCATTTTCCCCTATTATTTGACTTTTTACATTTATTTTACCTCAGGACAGGGCTCTACATGACAGTCTTTTATTGAACAATGACCATCTTCTGCCCAGAAGGGACATGGTCGCTTCAGATTGACCTTGAGAAAAAGAAAGCATTAACATTAGCAAGTGTGTATTAGTACTGACAATGTTACTTATTTAAGTTTTGTTTGGGGGTTCACACCCAGTGGTGTATAGGGCTCACTCCTGGCTCTGTACTCAAGGATCACTCCTGACCAGCTCACAGTACCATCGGTGGTGCCAGAGATCAAACCCAGGTTGGGTGTAAGTACAAAGCAAGCTGTACCTACCTGCTCTCCTCTCTCCAGCCCAGCATCGGCAATGTTAAGTACCATAGTGCCATCACCAGGGCTATGAGTAAGAATAAATATTTTCCTATTCTATGGTAATATGTATGTGTATATATAGATAGCACAAAATTCAGATTTACTGCAGTGTTTCAGACACTAAGGTATAATACATATTTTTATTTTAATTTTTTTATTTTTTATTTTTTTGCTTTTTTGGGGTCACACTCGGCAATGCTCAGGGGTTACTCCTGGCTCTGCACTCAGGAATTACTCCTGGCAGTGCTTGGGGGACCATATGGGATGCCGGGGATCGAACCTGGGCTGGCATGGGCCGGCTGCCTGCAAGGCAAATGCCCTACCCGCTGGGCTACCGCTCCAGCTCCTCTAAGGTATAATACATATTTTTAAATAAACGCTATTTCTCTTCTGATACTTCATAAAAGGAAAAAGTCATCCAACTTCCACTGCTTACCTGAAGACCCGGAAAGCATTTTAGAACTACTTTAATGCCACTGATCAGGGTTCTCTCAGACACCCTTTTATATAATAAATACGCACGGAGTGCTCAAGTTTTCGTTTGCCTTTTGGGTCACACCTGGGGGTGTTGAGTGCTGCCTCCTGAGCTCAGATCATTCCTGGTGGGGCTCAGGGGACAACAGGAAGTGTGGGGATCTGAGCTGGCCACATGCAAGGCAAGCACCCTACCCACCACTCTTCCCAGCTCCGAGCACCTACAATTGATCATGTGGAAGCTCTAGAGGAAAAAAGGACTTTTGGGGGGGAAACATCCCTATCCCTCCCTTATCTATTAGAGGAAACAAAATTCATGTTTATTTAATTACAAACTATAGTCAGTACAGCAAAGGAAAATCCAGCTTGTGACAGAAAATAATAGGGCGAACGGCCTGGAATCAATAAGATAATATTTTAGAAAAACATAAATTTGGAAAAAGGCTTTATTTTGATCAGATAAAGAGCTTGGTCAGTTCTGAGCGCTGAAAAATAACACCTTAGCTGACTTTTTATTATATTACCATGAGATAGACAATTACAAAGGTGTTCATGATTGGGTTTCAGTTATACAGTGTTCCAGCACCCATCCCCTCCACCAGTGCACATTTCCCAGCAACAATTTCCCCAGTTTCCCTCCCACCCCGACTGCCTGCCTCTCTGGCAGATACTTTTCTTCTCTCTCTTTCTCTTTTCTTTTGGCTTAGCTGACTTTTAAAGGAAGTGCATGCAGGAAATGAGGACAGAGAAAGGTAGGAAGCAAGGACTAGATCGTGCAAGATATATATGTAGTTTGTTTTGTTTTGAGTCATACTCAGTGGTGCTGCAGGGCGTGGTGGGGGGGGAAGATTCACAACACTGTGTATGGTCCCCTGTGCAGAGACAGAGACAGAGAGACAGAGACAGAGAGAGAGAGGCAGAGACAGAGAGAAACAGAGACAGAGAGAGAGAACAGAGACAGAGAGAGAGAGACAGAGACAGAGAGAGAAGAGAGAGACAGAGAGAGACAGAGAGAGACAGAGAGAGAGAGAGAGAGACAGAGACAGAGACAGAGAGAGAGACAGAGAGAGAGACAGAGAGACAGAGAGACAGAGACAGAGAGAGAGATCCATAAAACTGGTAAGGTTCCCTGTACACTGTTACGAGTGATCCCTGAGCAGAGCAAGGCCTGAAAGCAGCTGGATTTGGCCTCGACCTCCCCTTTGATATTTTTGACAAGGGTTCAGACTCTTGTCTTGCATATGGTCAACCCCAGCTGGATCTTGGCACGAGTACTCTGAGTCCCAAGAGTGACCCCTAACAACAGAGCCAGGAGTAGCCCCCTGACAGCTGCCAGATGTGGCCCAAGACCTCCCCAAAATAACAAACTGAAAAATACGCTTGACTTTCATACACTCCCACATAACTGGAAGGAAGTAAATCAGCAGGACTTCTAAGACAAAAATCAAAATTTTGTTCATTTCTCCTCTTCCTTTCCCCTTCAAACAATTTATCCCCTTCTTACCACTAATCTCTTGGCTAGACAACTGAAGTCTTCCTGCTTCTACTACTATCTCTTCACACAACACATAATTGCCTCTTTGAAACATTTCAGATCTTATCAATCCCTATTTAAAATTTAACAGAGGCTTCCCACCATATTTATGTGGGGGTGATGGCGGGTGTTTGCACCACACCCAGTGGTCCTCCCTCCGAGAACTGTGCAGTGCTGGGCCAGAACTTAGGCCTCCCACGGTTCTCAGCCTGCTGGTCTGTACCTCCACCGTCCCCACCATCGCCTCTAAATAAATGAAGACTACTTTCAGCAGCGCCATAAAGCCCTCCACCATTTGAGCCCTTGCCCATTACAGGCCATTTTCTGTGCCTGTCCTAGTGTTTCTGAAGATGTTTTCACAGCTCACTCTATTCGCCTCATTCAGGAGTCCCTTAAGTTTAGCGTCAGCAGAGACCCCCTGCCCTCAACAGGGGAAAAAAAACTTCCTTACTGTCTGTATCCCCACATATGAAGCAGGTGTTGCTTCATCATTATCTTGTCCCTATTGCATAAAAAGGTGTCTAGAGTATGGATTAGACACCTAACTGCATTAAGTGAAGGAAAGAATAACACATTACAGAAGACGAGGCAAAAGCAGGTCTGGATGATAACTCGAGGAGAGTGGTCAGCTCCGACTGTGATGGGGCAAGGCAGACATGCTTTTGGGAAGACACAAGTTTCCAAGATAAAGGAATTCCCCGTTGTTTGTTTTAGGGACACTCAGCATGTCCAGGGCTTATTCCTGGCTCTGGGCTCAGGTATCACTCCTCACAAACTCATAGGATCATAGAGGGTGCCAGAAATTGACCCCGACTGGCCACAAACATGGCAAGCACCCTACCCACTGCAGTACCTCTCCTGCCCTGGAGGAAGAGTTTTTAGTCACAGAGTAGAATGCCTACAGACAAAGACACTTAAAAACAGCTTCATATGTCTGGAAAGTGAAAGTCCCCTTGAGCCCGGCTTATATATCTGCCTGCCTCCTGACGTCTTTAAGAGACATCCACAGGCACCTTAACCTTATGAACATATTCAAAACTGTGACTTTGAGTAATTCCTGAGTACCAGGAATGGGCTGGTAGATACTGGAAGACTCTGATAACATCACCCTTTGGGCCTTAACAGTTTATTATCCCAGCTTCTATAAATGTTGCAAACAACCAACCTCAGCTGGAAAGAGCCCATTTACCAAAGGTCACCATTAGACTTTGATGCATGGATGGTTGATGCAGGGATCGTAAAGGTCAAGATCCTTCCCCCCTCAAGAGAACGTTTATGCGGTTTATCCATCTTAAGGATTCCCCAGTGGGTCACGGTCACCTCCCCATTGAGGCTTCATCACAGATGTACAGCTCCCTCTGCCCAGTCCTGACTTCTGCCCTTTCCCTTCCTTATTCTCCTAAATTGTTGGTTCCCCAAGAAGTCCCTAATTAACCTCTGCTACATTAGTCACTGCTGAAGCTTGGCTTCCCAGGGAATCTAACCTTTGACAGCTTGCTAGCTCAAAAAAAAAAAAAAAGGTGTTTTTATTAGGATACCAATGCTCTAAACTGGTATATGGGGCAGGAGTGGGAAGGGTATATCTAACCTTATGCTTCCAGATTAACACCAAACTGTGGACAGGCAGTTGAAAAGCAATAGTCTAAATAAATGTTTTTCAACCAGGGGGCTAAATGGTCCCCTGTAGGACGTGAGGATATTCCAAGGATATTCTGATGAAAAAATCACTTAAATGAGAACCATAACATGAGGCTAGGGGGACCACAGAGGGAAGTGAGAAATTAAAAAATGATGAAGTAACCGAGAAAAGAAAACAGCCGGAAATGGTTGAGAAACACTGACCTAGAAGACAGAAACTAAATTCAAGGGAGGCTGACAAATGAAGTCTCTGGCATTTTCAATGTCTGTAGAGGGAAGAGTTTACCACAAAGCCCAAACTGAAAGATGAGTAATCCACCATTTTCAAAAAAAGAAGTTTCAGGTTCTTAATGTTCAAACGGACTACGAGGTTTTTCACTATAACACTTAATACATTCTAGTGAGAAGAGATATAGTTAGGGTGCTGGGTGGATTTTCAAAAGGGTTATAAAAGTTATCATTTACAGAGCTGTGGAAAATATTTGGTATTATGGAATAAAATATATAACCATACCTTATAATAACGAAAATAATCTCTCTCTTGCAATTTTTTTATTTTGGGGAAGATTTTGAAAGTGTTGAAGTTATCAATGCTATTAATATCACACAAGCAATCATCCAGGACTCCTGTGACCTAAAATAAAGAATAGTTTGAAATTATTTGAAAGATGTAAATTAATACTGTTTCAATCTTAACAAATCTCAGCTATTATAGTAAAAAGATAACTTATTAATTCAAGGTAGCTAGTATTTTATGGTTAAGATTCCTAACATTGGGCTAAAGGACAGCTCTGGTTAAAGAACGACGCCCATGGAATCAGGAGGCCACAGAAACTGCTCACTCCCTGATGCTGTGCTACTGGGATCCTCAATGCCATAGAAAGAGTGTGTTCTCAGCATACCACAATCAGGTGTGTGAATACTACACACTAACTTGGATGTGAGCACTGCCATCTAAGACACTTGGCAAGTACTAAAACCAGAATGTGCATTATAGCCATAGGCCACTATGTACACCTCTGGGTAACAGCAGAAAACAACAAAGTAAAGGGTCTACAAAACGAGTTGCCTCATATTGAAGAAAAAATTAAATAAATTGAATTTAAATAAAAATAGTATTAGCTATGTATATAGCATTTTTAAATGCTATATACAGAGTTTAGAGAATATCTGGGTCGTTTAGGATCCATCTGATGACGAAACATCTGTGTACTTGTGACTGAGTTTATGTGTGTATTGCTGCTACAGGGGTGAAGGTGGGGACCACGTGCAGGGGGCACATGGTGTTGGGGACTGAACCCAGCTTTTCACACATGTGCAGTCTTTGTTCTTCCATTTGAGCCATAGTCTGAGCCCCTCCCTGTTATTCAGTATTTTGACTATAGTGACAGATAAACAGACCTATGTATGTGATAAAAGCATAGAGAAGTTGGAGGAGTACATGTTTTGCATATGTGAGGTTCTGCGTTCAAACTCCCAGTCATTAAAAAAAAGCTTAGAATATACATACTACAAAAAAAGAAAGAGGATTGTGTATAAGATGATTATATTACTATCGATCCAGGTGCTCCCTGGTTCTAATATTGACTATTCTTTTCAAAATGACACCACTGGGGGAAAGTGGATAAAATATATGGCATTCTTCTCTAATTTTTACAACTGTATGGAAATGGCTACTTTAATGAAAAATTAACTTAAAAAATTAAAATAGGCTGGAGAGAGTGCAGCAGGTAAGTCATTTGCCTTGTACACACACAGCTGACCCAAGTTTGATCCCTGAGCCCCTTCAGGAGTGATACTTGAGTGGGCCTGAATGGACCCCAGAGCTCTGCCAGGGGTGACCTCCAACCACTAAGTTGGGAGTAACTCCTGACCACCACCAAGTATGGCCCCAAAATGAAACAAAATTAAAATGGAACTCAATCTACTAAAGTTTACTCATGTGATCCCTAAGAAAAACATATGCAAAGAATGATCCAACAATGGAAATCAGTCCTTCCCAGTTTTTTCCGTCTCATACTTTCCCCATAGGAGGTCAAAAGTTCACAAAATCTGTACAGCACATAGAAGTTAGAACTACATTAACTTAAGATAAATATCAAGAGAATCATTGTTAGGAATTTTTGCTCAGTAATTCTATTTACAAAGAAAATTCAATCTTACCAAGATTAAATGATAATCCTGTCACTATAAAACTTTATTATATTTCTCTAGCGTATTACAAAATTTCAAACTCTAAATCCCTAAAAATAGGGAAAAAGAAAAAGAGCAAACAAAAATTTTGTGAAAAAAAAATTAATAAGAAGCTTCATCCAAAGACCATCCTTTCTTATAAGATTATCTTGAATTACTGTCTTTTACTAAGCAAATCATTACATTTTTTAGAAATACTTTAACTGTAATAGGGGCCGGGATGGCCAAATAGACCATGCACATATTTCCAGTCCTTAAAAGCTACTTCCAGTAAGACAAAAAACCAGTGCTTAACCCTCCAACCCCCAAAATGAATATTTCTGCTTCTGGAGCCACATCCTGTAATGCTCAGGGATTACTCCTCAGTGCTTGGGGGGTCACTCCTGGCAGAGTGTGGGAGGCCATGGGGAGCTGAGGGCCAACCCTAGGTGTTCGGCCTTGCGCTTGTGCTCCAGTTCACTAAGTATCTCTCCAGACCTGACCAAAGGGTTTTAAATATGAAATAGGAAATATTTTTAAAGTATTATCTCTTAAGCATGTATTTATTATTATTATTATTATTATTATTTTTTTTTTTTTTTTGGGTCCCCGGCAGTGCTCGGGGTCTCCGCTCTGGGGATATGGGTCGGGATCCGGGGGCCAGCCATTTTTTAAGCATGTATTTAATTACATTCCTCTCCCTCCCCTTAGAGATAAGAAATCTTATTTCTGATAATTATTCTTAACTTTTCTTTGTAATTTCATCACATGATATATCCCTAACACTATACTTACAGGTTTGACTAAATTTTTAACTTAATACTAAAATCTTTGTAAATTATTCTGTGATATGTTTCTTTTGCTAACAATTTTATTATGGCATCTATCCAAAATAATAAGTTTCACAAAATCTCACTCATTTTCCCTGCTGTGTTACATTATAAGAGAATACAACTTAATATTTCTACTGGTAACCCATATGGGAGATAAGATTATTACTCTCTAACCAAAGAAGGCCATTCCTGAAACCTGTGAATGTTACTTTTCCTGGCCAAAAAAAAAAGGAAAGAAAGAAAAAAATAAAAATAAAACGCCTTGCATATGTGATTAGGGGTCTTGAATGGTAAGATCATACTTGAATATTCAGGTAGTCAGAGAGAGAGGGCTGTCAAGAGTCAGAGCCACAGTGCTGGCTTTGAAGATTAAGGAAGAGGCAACAAAAAAAGGAACACAACAATCTCTAAACACTTGAAAAAATCAAAAAGAATTCTATGCTACAGTATTAAGAAAGATAAAGCTCTTATGTAAGTGAGTGAATGCTAGACTTGTTATGATCATTTTACAATGATTATCAAATTCTACATTACAAACCTAAAACTATACCAATTACTTCTCAATAAAGAATGTCACCTCAAAAAAAATAAAAATCTAACAAAATAGAACGAAGCTTTGCCAACACCTTTGTTCTAATCCTATGGGAGCCATAATCCTATAGGACTTATTTTCAACCTTAGAAACTCTAATTTTTTATTTATTTATTTATTTTTTTGCTTTTTTGGGTCACACCCGGCAATGCTCAGGGGTTTCTCCTGGCTCTGCACTCAGGAATTACTCCTGGCGGTGCTCGGGGGACCATATGGGATGCGGGAATCGAACCCAGGCTGGCACAGGCCGGCCGAGTGCAAGGCAAACGCCCTACCCGCTGGGCTATTGCTCCGGCCCCAGAAACTATAAATTTTTGCTTGTTCTTTTCTTTTAAGGTTCAACTCAATTTACAGTAGTTTATTATAGTTATAAGAAACTAATGCAATTCCATATACAGGTTGTTTCAAGATTTAACTAAAACACAGTAATATAACAAACACATCTCCCTATGTAACAGGAGTTTCTCTAGGGTATATGCTTAGTATGACTAGGAGTGAACTTACTATACAGACAAATTCAATTTCACTAATTCAGTTTTACTAGAAAATGACAAGTCTATTTCCAAAATAGTTGTACCCAATTATAAGCCAGAGGTAGTTATATTAAGTCATTAGTTTATGATTTAATCGATCTAGTAAGCATGATCTGTTTCTTATGCTAATAGGTAAACATTCTTATATTTTATAAGACATTCTTAAATACAATAAAAAATAAACTGAATAAAATGCCATGCCTTTTGTTAAGTTTTCTATTGTTGTCTTTATCGTTTAAGTAGTTATTATTTTCTCTCTATTCCATTTCCTTAAATTCAAATCAGAAATAGTTGACCATATTATTCTATTTTCCATATTTCTTAAATTCTCACATTTATTATTATATTCTATTTCTAGGTTTCATTCTGAATAATTTGCATTTATGTTCCAGTCACTATTTGATCACTGACAAAATTTTTTGTTTGTTTATTTCATTTTTACATCACACCTGGCTATGGCCAGAGCTTACTTCCTGCCTCTGTGCTGAGGGACCACTCCTAACGGGTTCAGAGTAGCCTATGGGATGCCAGGAATCGAAGCCAGGTCAGCTACCTGCAAGGCAAATGTCCGACTCCTGTTCAGTGAACATTTTGTATTGAAAGTCTACATATCAATTAGAAGAATGGTATCACAAAATTTAGGCTTAACCCCTGAGCACTGCCGGGTGTGACCCAAAAAGCAAAAAAAAAAAAAAAAAAAAAAAATTAGGCTTTTACATTTCAGTTTTTTTTTCTTTTTTGGGGTCACACCTGGCGATGATCAGGGGTTATTCCTGGCTCTGCACTCAGGATTTACTCCTGGCGGTGCTCAGGGGACCATATGGGATGCTGGGGATGGAACCCGGTTGGCCATAAGCAAGGCAAATGCACTACCCGCTGTGCTATCGCTCCAGCCCCAGGCTTTTACATTTCAAAAGCGACAGCTGCAGCATGTCTTTACAAGGGTCATGGCACACACTTTGCATGCGGCCTAGCCCAGTTGATCCCAGCACCACGTGGTCCCCAGAGCAAGGTGACCCCTGAAATCCCAACAAGATGCGGAGCAGTAACACCCGCCTCAGGCCCTCACTCTGAACCTCTATTCTGGCTACCCAGAGTCTCGGGGAGGAGCCCCGCACCACCTCCACTGCTTGGGAGACCCCTCCCAAAATAAATAAATCATAAAAAATTACAGTTTTGGAAAATCTCACAAAAAATTCCTGGGGCTGGGGGAAAGGACATTTCCAAGTACTGGACACTAAATGGGAAGGGCTATAGGCAATAAACTTGCCCAGGATATTTGAGGTAAAATAAGGTGGACCACATAGGGGTTTAAAAGAGAACTGAGAGGGGCCAGAGAGATAGCACAGCGGGTAGGGCTAGGGCATTTGCCTTGCATGCGGCCAACCAGGGTTCAATCCTCGGCATCCCATATGGTCCCTCGAGCACTGCCAGTAGTAATTCCTGAGCAAAGAGCCAGGAATAACCCCTGAGCATCGCTGGGTGTGACCCCCCAAAAAAAAAAAAAAAATGAATGAATGAATGAATGAATAACAGAGAACTGAGACCATTATACATATTTTGGCTTTTACTGACTTTCGTGTTTACTCATATCAAACAAATCTCCAACTCTCTGATACCACGTGGGTGCCCAATTCAATTCTGAGGGGCTGGAAAGACAATACAGTGAGTAATACAGTGGCTGGAGAGAAAATACAAGCCACTTGCCTTGCATGTGGCTGACCCAGGTTTGATCCCCAGTATCCCATATGGGCCCCTGGGCCCTACCAGCAGCGATCCTCTAGTGCAGAGATAGGAGTAATCCCTGAGAGTAATACCAGGGCTGGCCCCAAAACCAAAAAAAATGAAAAAAGAAAAAACCCACTAAATCAAAAACAATCTCAAAGAGATAACATCTTCCATGTGACCAACCTAAAGTTGATCTCCAGCATTCCATAAGATTCCCCCAAGCCTTGCCAGGAATGGTCCCTGAGCACAGAGCCAGGAGTAAGCCCTGAGTATTACCACGTATAGCCCAAAATCAAATCCCAAATTCTTCAATTTTGAAACTAACTAGAATTAGAATAGACCTCACAGATTAAAGACTCAGTTATACAGATCACTTTAAAAGCCAATCCCAGGCCACTAATATTTCAATTGGTTACGAGGTAGGGGGTATTTGTGTGTGTTGTAGGTCAAGAGAGGGAGATGTGGAGGGGTTTCTATTAACTCCCTGTTCAGGTTCAATAACTGCTAGATCGGTTTCTAGAACTCAGGAAAACATCTGTCTCAGGTATAATCAAGAACAGTCATATGAAGAGATGCGCAAGCAAGGTATTAAAAGGTGCAAATACAGAACTTCCCTTGAGGCATCCAGCTAGAAAGTACACTTCCACCAATTTGCAAACTCATTAGATTTCATTTTGAAAGCTTTTGAGATCAAGTTACTTTTCTCTCTCCAGATTCTAGAGGTGGTGGGTAGGGCTTGAAAGTTCCAATCCTCTAATCACTTGGTCTTTCTGGTGAATTCACTCTGAGGCTACCTAAGGGTTCCCACCTAAGTCACCGCACTGGCATAAACTCAGATCTGATTGTAAGGGAGCTCTGTGTGAGTAACAGAAGTAATAACACTGCTATTCCTAAGAAGTTCCAAGTGTGTTAGGAATAGAGGACAAAGACCAAGCATATTTTTGTATTATAGCTCACTGAGTGGATACAAAGCCACTGGAGAATTGGAAGGAGAAGGCAAAAGAAATATGGAGTACAAAGTAAAGTGCGAGGGTTTCTCTTGCTAGGGAAGTCTACGAACAAGAGGACAAATCAGATAAGGTGACACCTTAGCAGAAACCTAAGAAAGTAAGCAAGTTACCCACATGAATACCTGAGCGCTAGACAGAAGAAACTGCTATTCCAAGGACTCCAACCATCTTTACCATATTTGTAACATATTTACTTGGCTGAATCATCTATGTAAGGGGATGAACGAAGAGAGCAGAAACAGCAAACTTGAAAGAAAACACCAAAAATGTGGTTCCTGATTACACATCGTGTTTGATGTTAAAAGGTTGACCAGATAATGGAATTGAGAATTCTTGTCTAAATATTTAAATAGTCGATTACATAAGTGTCATTCACAGCAAAGGGGCCAAATCAGATAATAAAAATCAAGGAGTCAAGAGCACTGATTCAAATCCTGAGGACTAAATCACTGCAATCTAGGATAGGGGAGACACAAGCAAAACACCCTTAGACTGAAGAAACAAGCTTCTGACCCTAACTACAGCAGATTTGGAGGAGTCTCCCAGAATGCACTGAAGAGAGGACGGAACAGGAGGGTTTAAAATGCCCTTGGGTTGATGTAAGGGGTGATCTAACAACACCTGCTCCCCCCACTGATCTGGCTGGCAAGATGGGGGTCCTACTCCTCCCTCTTGACTCCATGTGCCCCTCCTGAAGTTTGTGCATAGAGGAGGACGGCCATTAGAGGCTGATGTTCTATAGAGGGCATACGAGAAGCTGCGTCCCTGTTAGGACTGCCAGACCAACTCTCAAAGATCATCTTGTGAGCTTCAATAATGAGGAACAGAAAATGGGAGTAAAACCAGAAGAGATCAGTGGGTCTGTAGAGAACTTGAAACCAGGAGGAATTTTTTTTCAATGTAATCATCATATTTAGCAGAATGCTTTAAGTAATAGTACATGAATAGGAAAAATTAATACAGGAGAAAAGGAAAATTTGTTCAAGTAATGCTATTGGATGGGATGAGTACCGGGGCCCTAGTCTACGTCTAACCTGATTCACTGCCTCACTCACAGAACTTGGGATTTGGAGCTGTTACTGCTTAGTCTTTTTAGCACGTTAATTTCAATAATTCTTCAGGGTCAGGGTTGGAAATGCATTCCTACAGAGAGGTGAATATTTAGTACGTACCAAAAAACTGGGAGCATACCAACCGAGGACAGCTATAAATTAAATTTTCTACTTAATTTTTTTTCCAGAACACAGGATGGCACAAATGTAGCCTGCAAACTTGTAGGAAAGCTAGTTTTGATTACAAATACTCAGGGAGTCTTTTTCCTCTCCCTACCAAGTCTCTTCACTTTCCCCTTTTAAGGAAAGTGGAATTCATTCATGGCTCATTCACGCTCTCTGCAGAGGCTATAACTCTTCAGCGCAAGTTCTATTGCAGGACCTCCTGGTTACCTCTCCTTGGGGAAATAGGCTGCATTTCTGATTCATGTCACCCCAAAGAGAAATAAAAGCAGAAGCTCAAGATCTTCAGGGCTTGTTTTTTTTCCTTTCTGTTTTGTTTGGGGCCATCCCTGGCAGTATTCAGTTTCTCCTGGCTCTGCACTTAGGTATCACTCCAGGCAGGCCGGGACTGAAAGCGGGTCTACCATGTGCAAGGCAAATATCTTATGACCTGCTGTGGCATCTCTCTGATCCCAAGAACTTCAGGGTTTGGAGAGTCAGTAAGATAATGGCATTGGACAACACTGTCTCAGTTTTAAAGTTCAAGCTTTCCTTTTCCCCCTTTCAGGTAGCAGAGACTCTATAATTTCATGGGACCCAGAAATGTATTTAGAAAGATTTAAAATTACACATAACTATATTTTTTTACACAATTATACTTGTAATAATTGTGTAACTTTACACAATTATTCTTATGTTTTGCTAATACAAACCATATTTGCATCTAATTTATAAGAAAATAAGACATGATACATACAGATGCCTTCATTTTATACTCTTCTTTCAAACAAATGTTTACGCTTTTATTACAAGATAAAAAGTCAAATATCGGGCTCGGCGATAACCCAGCGGGTAGGGCGTTTGCCTTGCATGCAGCCGGCCTGTGCCGGCCTGGGTTGGCATCCCATATGTCCCCTGAGCACCACCCGGGTGATTCCTGAGTGCACAGCCAGGAGAAACCCCTGAGCATCGCCAGGTTTAACCCAAAAAAGCA
This sequence comes from Cryptotis parvus, assembly GCA_021461705.1. NCBI lineage: Eukaryota > Metazoa > Chordata > Mammalia > Eulipotyphla > Soricidae > Cryptotis > Cryptotis parvus. Next base: position 39,612 of record JAJIBD010007205.1, on the reverse strand, counting down.
AAAAAAAAAAAAAAAAGTCAAACAAATATTTTGACAGTTAACTGTAAGTATAGTTTTCCAAAACACATAATTCTTCCCTTATGCTTTACTGTTTTTCTTCCAATACAGATTAAAGGAGAAAAGTGGAAGGACTGAGTTACACTTTTTAAATTTTCTGTGTCTCCCTCTGCTTATTTTTTCACTACAAAGCAAGCAAGTAAATGAAGATGTTACTATCAAAACGAGAAAGGGGCCTTATAGAGCATCAGTCTTACTTTGTTGACTTAACAAATCTGATATCAGTCATAGAAGCTCTCTGAACCTCAGCAGCCCTACCAGTCTCTCAAGAGAATTATCAACTAACAAGGAGATCATATGCGTTTAACCATATTTCAGATAAAAGTACTACGGTGACCAAATAAAACAATTAAAATGATCAAATACAATATTTGAAAGTACCGCTGGAAACAAGAACCAAATACATTCACTTTGGAAATTGGGCATAATCCTACTTTGAATAAGCACAAATATTCAACTGCTGAATTATATATAGTCATTAAAATTGTATTCACATGGACAGAATAAAATTTTAAGTATGAATGTAATAAGATATTAATATGATTAACATTCCTAGATTGGCAACAAAGTACTTAATATACTGCTAAAAATAAGAAAATGAGGGACCAGAGCAATAGCACAGCGGGTAGGGCATTTGCCTTGCATGCAGCCAACTCAGGTTGGATCCCCAACACCCCATATGGTCCCCTAAGTACCACCAGGAGTAATTCCTGAGCTCAGAGCCCGAGTAACCCTGAGCATCTCTGAGTGTGACCCAAAAAACACACACAAAAAAGAAAAAAATCTCAATTTCAAAAACTCTAAATGTAAACACACACACAACAGTAATTAGAAAATAACCTTGCTAAAGACAATTCAAAAGCTCACCATCAGTAGAGACAGGCCCAGGTGTGATCTCAGAAGTGGGATTCAAAAAGTCGCCTTCCCAGCAAAATAACGATATTACATCCACTTACAATGATTAAAACGCTGGTTCCTTGGAGTGGGGAGAGTGTGTGTGTGTGGGGGAAGCCATAGAGATAGTCTGAGTCTGAAATCGGGGTCTGATCCCCAGTACCCCATACAGTCCCTCATCCCCGCCAGAAGTGACAGTTGGTTGTGGCCCAAAAAAAGTGAAACATAAAAATTAAATAAAACAAAATGCGGATTCCTGGATCACATCCAGATCCACGAAATCAGAATGGGGGGGGGGGAGGGGGAGACGACAATGTCTAAAGAATTTTTCTTTCCTTTTTTTTTTCTTTTTCAGCCACATTCCACCGTGCTTGGGGTGCAGGTGTGTTGGGGCGCTGCTCCTGGTTCGGCATGGAGCTGGGAACCTCTCCCTGCAGGGTTGGGGTGCACCCAGAGCTCAAAATCTCCCCGCCTGAGATTCTGCATTCTTAACAAACCCCTACGGTGAAAAGCTTGATTTTTCGGTCCAACACTGAGTTAAGATCTATCCGCCCATGGGCACAAATGGCATATCCGTGCGCTCGCGCGGGCCGGGGGACAGCATCGAACCCAGCGAAGGCAACAGGAACATGCCCGCACAGCGCTGATCTCCGTGACCTTCCATTTTCCGAGCTGTGAGCATTCGATGCCTCAAACGACAGCCCCTCACTACCCGGGACACCCCCACCTCCGCCGCCCCCTCCAGCTATGCCACTTCGCAGCAGCAGGTGCAGCCCAGCCCTGGCACCCGCCACCTGGCAGCATTAGCCTCACATTCTACTGCACGCGGGGTGGGGGAGTAGCGAGCATTTGGGGCAAAGGGTTCATGCCAGGGACTCCCGCGCCCACTCCCCACCCCGGGGGTCGACACGGCTATCGTCTACACCGCTGTGAGCTCCCGGGACAGCCCCAGAGAGCCCGATCCCCCTTCCCTGCCCGTCCTCCTGGGGGCTCCCGGGCGGTGCGGCGCCGGCAGCCCCGAGCCCAAAAGTTGAGGGAAGTTGAGCCCGGTCCCCCCGGACCCCGCGGGCTGGGCTCGGCGCCCTCCGGGGGCGTCCCCTTTAACCTCGGCGCGGACGGGGTCTCCCTCGGCTCCCAACTCCCGGGGGCTACGCGCCCTCAAACAGCAGGAAAGAGGGAAAACAAACCCCTCTGGGGACCGGCACCATCTTCCGCCTCAGCCCGCCCCGACGCGGCCCCCGAGTGTCGCCTCCCCGCGCACCGCCACCGCCTCACAGGACGTTTCCCGGACGAAACCGTCAGGGCAGGGCACGAACCCCCGAGTCCTTCCCGCTCGCCACAAACCTCCGCCGGGTCCGGCCGCGGCCCGTTCGCGGCCGCCGCGGGCGTTCGATGGGGGGAGTGTGTGTGAGGAGGGGGTCCCCGCCCCGCCCTCTCCAGGGCTTACCTGGACCTCGACGACGCTCGGGAGGAAGCTCAGGGTGACCAGCAGCTGCACGGCGACCGCCGCCCCCTGCCCTGCGCCGGCCCGCCGGACCCCCCCGGCTCATGCTGACCTCTTCCCCCACCGCGGCCGGCCGGGCCCTCAGGGCCGGGGAACGGCGGGCGGCCCGGGCGACGACCCACGCGGACGGCTCCAGGCGACTGAGAGACTCCAGGGTCAGAGGTCTGCAAACCGCTGCCTACGCTGGCGACGCTCTCCGCGGCGCTCGGGCGCTACCGGTGAGGCTGGAGAACCGAGCGCCCCCACTTCATCCCTCAGACGGCCCCGCCCCCCCGGCTTCCACGACGCCCCGACCACGCCCCCTCTCCGCGCGCGGGGCCTTCTGGGAGTTGTAGTCTCCCGCGGCCTCCCGGGCGCCTCGCGCGGGAAGGCGGGGCCGGCGGCGGGGCAAACCCGGGAACTACAACTGCGGAAGCCGCTCCGCCTCCTCTGGGCCTCCGGGCTCCGCGGCGGCCAATGGAGCTGGACCACGCGGGGCTCCAAAACAAGACGTTTACGGGCGGGTGGAGCGGAGCGTCCTCGCCTGTGCTAGGCCACTGTCGCCGCGCCCCCTTCCTGGGCAGTTAGTTGCTCCGCGAAAAGGCGCTGGAGGCCCCTTTGTGTGGTGCTTTGTTGGGCTTCGCCGACGGCGCACATCCACCGGATTGCAGGATTTGCCCCGTCTCTACGCCTACCGGGAGCGGAGGATGGGAGGATTTGGATGAGAGATCTTGGAGGACGGGGGAATCTGGGACTTGCAATGGAATCGCTTGCTTTGTTTCTGTCTCCCTGTAGCCTCAGCTCTGCGGCGGGTGTCTCTTAGATAAGCCACCTGCGATTTGTTGGAGGTGGAGTCATCCCTTTGCCCCGTCCCTCACCCACCCCTAAGTCAACGCAAGCAGGCAAATTGCACTTTACTTTTTTTTAATTTTTTTTTTTTTTTTTTTTTTGCTTTTTTGGTTCACACCCGGCGATACTCAGGGGTTACTCCTGGCTCTGCACTCAGGAATTACTCCTGGTGGTGCTCTGGGGACCATATGGGATGCCGGGATCGAACCCGGGCCGGCATGGGCGGCCGTGTGCAAGGCAAACGCCCTACCCGCTGGACTATCGCTCCGGCCCCCAAAATGCACTTTAGAGAGTGGGGTTAGTGCAGCGGGTGCGGCTGCCTTGCACGCGCCCGCCCGGGTTTGACCCCGGGCAGTCCGTAACAAGCCTCTTTATCTAGCTTCACTACCTCCCTCTTCAATACCTTTTTAACAATAGCACGCTCTTATTCATTTATGCACTCTTATGATTACGTGGCATAAACTTGGATAATCCAGGAAAATCGCTCCATTTCAAAATCCTTAATCACACCTGCAAAGCCCTTTTTGTTGTCTAAGATAATGTGCTCGCAGGTCTCGCAACTGAAGCATGCAAATCTTTGGGGAACACTTGGTGCTTTATATCGGTTGAAGCACTTTCAGAACCTGTAAGGCCAGCATAATTTGTGGGACCTATACCATCTGTGGGACCTCTTGCAAAATGAAAATGCAAAACACTGGTTCCCAAATCATTAGGGATTTCAAAGACTATGAGAGCAAGAATGATAAAGCAAGTGTGATATGTGTGTCTTGCTAAGTGCAAAGCACAAGCCACAGTTCAAGCCACAGCAAGGACATAGCATGGGCCACAGCACAGGACACTTGCCAGGAATTTTCTTCTAGTAACTCAGTCTCTTTTGCCTCCAAATAGGTCTAGATCATTTCTGGCTTTAAAAACAAAAATAATTTATTTGCATAGTTTTTCTAATGACATTTCCATCTCTTCTTTTCATTGCCAACCTCTATTTTCCATCCTCTCATACCCCTCTTTTTCTCATATAACCATCCTCTGTATTAATCATTCCATAAAGCTTTTATCAAATCCATTAGACTTTTCTCAAGATTTCTTGTCTCAGTACTAGATGTACTAATACTGAAACAAGTAACATTTACTTACTGAGTAAGGGGTAACATTGGTAACATTTACTTACTGAGTAAGGGGTGTGCTATTTAAAAAAATCCTGGAAATATTTTGTTTAGAAAAAATTGATGTCTAAACTTTCTTACAAGATCTCAGGCACCAGATATTATAGCAGATAAGGCAATTGTCTTGCACGTGGATGAGCTGAGCACAATCCCTGGAACCACATATGAGGTCTTCTAGGAGTGATCCCTGAGCACAGAGCTAGGAGTAAACAAGCCCTGAGTACCATCAAAAAACGAAAAAAAGTTTCAGATACTTTAATAAAACTTTAAGTCTCAAGTCCTCAATTGCTTCTAATACAAAGTATAGCGGAACGGTTTGAACCTTTCTGTATCTGTCATTAAAGAACACTGTAAGTGGTCAGTTGATGAAAAGAGGACACTTAAATCCAAGGCAGGGATCAGAGAGCTTTTTATTCCCTTTTTCCTCCCTAATAATTAAATCCAAGAAAGTAATAGCAACAACAACCACATCCTCTCTTTGCTTTTGGGGGTTTGTTTTGTTTTGGAGTCACACCCTACAGTGTTTACTCCTGGCTCTGTGCTCAGGGATCACTCCTGACGGCTTGAGGACCATATGGGATGCCAGGGATCCAATCCAGGTAAGACACATGCAAGGCTGTACTGTCCTGTCACTCTATGTGTCTTTTTTTTTTTTTTTGGCTTTTTTGGGTTACACCTGGCAATGCTCAGGGGTTTCTCCTGGCTCTGCACTCAGGAATTACTCCTGGCAGTGCTTGGGGACCATATGGAATGCCGGGATTGAACCCGGGCGGTATGGGCCAGCTGCGTGCAAGGCAAATGCCCTACCCGCTGGGCTATCGCTCTGGCCCCCTCTATGTGTCTTTTCATTGTTGTTTGGTGTTATAGGCCATAGTCAACAGTTGTTGACATACATTTTCAGGAGAATGAAGGAGACGGAGACAGAGACAGAGAGAGAGGGATGATATAAATGAAGGTCGCTTGCTGTATGATACTAGTGCATGCCAATTCTCGCATACTGATGTCTGTGAAAGTCACTCAGTTAGAGTGTTACCAGGTGATCCGTCCGTTGTGACAGGCTGCCTCATCTCTTTGTTCTTTCATCCTGGCTTCTTTTACCAACAGTGAAACCAACATCTTGGCCATCCCTCCCTCCCTTTCATGCAGAGTTCCACAGCGACATACAGTTCAGGCCTTTCTATCCTTAATGCCATGGTTGGAAAAACACACAGCAGAAACACTATCTGCACTTCTATATTCATTGCAGCTCTATTCACAATAGCCAGAATCTGGAAATAACCTGAATGCCCAAGAACAGAAGACTGGTTAAAGAAACTATGGCACATCTACATAATGGAATACTATGCAGCTATCAGAAAAAAAAGTCATGAAATTTGCCTACAAATGATGGACATGGAGATCATCATGCTTAAAGAAATCAGTAAGAAGGAAAAGGACAGATATAGAATGACTGCTTTCATCTGTGGGATATAAATATATACCAGTGCGCTACTAATTGTTGGAAATGGTAACGCCAGACTAGAATTCTGCATTGAATATACACAAAGAGACTTACATGATAAACCCTAAATGTCTGTAGGCAAGCTACAATGTATAAGAGAGAGAGAGAGAGAGAGAGAGAGAGAGAGAGAGAGAGAGAGAGGAAAGAAAAAGTACCTGCTATAGAGCTATAGAGGCAGACTAGGGGGTGGGTGGGAGGGAATTTTGGGACATTGGTGGTAGGAATGGGGCACTGGTGGAGGGATGGGTGCTGGAACACTGTCTGACTGAAATCCAATTATGAACATCTTTGTAATTGTATATCTCATGGTGGTATAATAAAAAAAATGCCATGGTTTGAAGTTTTAGCAAAAGGAAAGTGAATATACTCATCTCCTTTGGTTGCAAACCACAGAAGTCCACTCCAGCTGATTTTCTTAAAAATAGCAAATGGAAAAGAAAAAACGTTTAATATATATGAAACCAGAGACTTCAATACTCACGTTTCTGGAAAGTCCATCAGCTTGCAGTGACTGAAAGGAGTATTTTCATGGGCATTGTTCTTGGACTGATCAATTTCAAAGTTCTTATTTTGTGCTCCTCTCAACTTTTAGATTTCTTCTAGAGGTTTGCTTGGAAATGGGGAGAAAAATACCCCTCAAATGACAAACCCATAAGATTACATGAAATAAGGAAGCTGTAGTTATAACAAATGAGCTGCATTTGTTCAGTCAGTAATAGAAAGGTATGACAAAAGTAACAAATAGACCTTCCCTAAGTCCTGTTTTCATTGGGGTATTTCATTGACATGCAATTTTTTAAAATTTTATCCTCAGTTTGTATTCACACAATCATAATATCACAAATCTACATTTACTTTCATTACATCTTCACCTGTGCCCCTCAAAGTGTTGCAGGTGTGGCTATGGTGCCTGGCTGTGTCGGCAGATGGCAGACAGGAGACAGGCTTGTCTACCCCCGTCCCCCCAGGCCTCTGCCCGTGGGCCCTGGATGGTTGATGTTCTGACATAGAAAAAGACTGGGTCCTCTGGGATGAACCCAGAGCCATGGCAGAACCTGGCAAGCTAACCGTGTTCCATATGCCAAAAGCAGTAGCAATAATGGACCTCATTCCCAACGAATGGAGACGTTACTGGCGCCTGCTTGAGTGAATCAATGAACAATGGGAAGACAAGTGATACAAGGGATACATCTTCAGCTCTCAAATGCAAATGATCCTGCCTCACTCTTATTCCCTTTAATTTGCCCTCACCTGTTTTATATTCCCTCCGTAAAAGGTTTGCCTAATTATCTCATTTTATAGTCAGGATGAGTCTCTGGAATCCTATATTGGTTTCTATGAACTGCATTGCTTTAGCACTGTCAGTCATTGCTCTGTATTGAGTTCGCTTTTTCTGTAGCAATGTGTGATGTAAAGTTGTATAGCTAACTGTTTAACAGTTTTCTTAACTGTCAATTTACTGGGGGTTATCCAACATCTCCTTCTAGGGGGTTATCCAACAATAGTCAGGATGAGTCTCTAGAATCCTATATTGGTTTCTACCAACCTCATTACTTTAGCACTGTTAGCCATTATACTAAGAGTTCCCTTTTCCCGTAATAATGTGTGATGTAAAATTCTATGGGACTCAATAAAAACAGACCTGTGGACCTATGGAATAGAGTTGAGTATCCTGACACCCACCCTCAAAGACATGATCAGTTAATCTTTGATAAAGGTGCAAAGAGTCCAAACTGGAGTAAGGAAAGCCTCTTCAACAAGTGGTGCTGGGAAAACAGGACAGCTACATATAAAAAAATGAATTTGGACCTGTGTCTAACACCTTGCACAAAAATCAGATCAAAATGGATTAGAGATCTCAATATCAGACCTGAATCCATAAAGTACATTGAAGAAAATATAGGAAAAAACCCTCCACGACATTAAAGCTAAAGACATCTTCAAAGGTGAAACACCATTAACAAAGCAACTAGAAGAAAATATAAGCATATGGGACTACATGAAACTAAAGAGCTTCTGCACCTCAAAAGAAACAGTGACCAAAATAGACAGTCCACAGAATGGGAAAGAATATTCACCTAATACCCATCTGATAAGGGGTTAATATCCAGGGAAATATCAGGCACTGGTACATCTATATAAGAAGAAAACAGCCAAACCCATTAAAAAATGGGGAGAAGAGATGAACAGAAACGTTGACAAGGAAGAAATTCGACATATGAAAAAATGCTCATCATCACTAATCATCAGAGAGAAGCAAATCAAAACAACAATGAGATATCACCTCACACCACAGAGAATGGCCCATATCCAAAAGGGTAAAAGCAACAAGTGCTGGCATAGATGCGAGGAAAAGGGGACTCTCATACATTGTTGGTGGGAATGTCGACTTGTACAACCTTTCTGGAAAACAATATGGGCATTCCTCCAAAGACTAGAAATTGAGCTCCCTTTTGACCCAGCCATACAACTCCTGGGAATATACCCTGGGAAGCCAAAAACACAGTGGAAACACAATCCGCACTTTTATTTTCATAGCAGCACTATTCACAATAGCCAGAACCTGGAAACAACCAGTCTGCCCGAGAACTGATGACTGGATAAAGAAACTGTGGTACATCTATACAATGGAATACTATGCAGCTGTTAGGAAAAATGAAGTTATGAAATTTGCCTATAAATGGATGGATATGGAAAGGATCATGTTGAGTGAAATTAGTCAGAAGGAAAGAGAGAGATATAGAATGACTGCATTTATTTGCATTACATAAATATATCAGGTGATCATACCAAAAGTGGAAATTACCACAAACGTGTGGGAGTCAGAGATTAGGTAAGATAGAGAAGGGAACATGTGTGAATAAATGTCAAAAGGGCTGATACCAACATAGAACTGAGCATTAAATACAGGTAAAAAATGCATATGATGGCTTCTAAGTGTATGTAATGCAGCCCACAATGTGTAAGAGAAGGAAAAGAGAGAGAGGGAGAGAGAAAAGAGATAAAGAACCTGCCATTTAGGCAGGCTATGGGGAGGGAGGGAATTGGGGACATTGGTGGTGGGAAATGGGCACTGGTGGAGGGTGGGGTGCTGGAACACTATGTGACCAAAACCTCCAAACATGAACAACGTTGTAACTGTATATCTCACGGTGGTATAATAAAATGTTTTTTTTTAAAAAGTTCTATGGGACTCTCTTATGCTACATTCTCTTTCGTGACTCAGTTCCTATGAAGAGCAGCCATTGATTGATTGGTTAATATTATTCAATTTAGGGTCTCAATATCTCTTTTTTGGGGGAGGGTCTCAACATCTCTAAGAAGACTTCTATCTCAGAACCAGTCTGGGATGTGGTTCCCATAAATGTTTCCTGTAGATAGCCAAGGAAGTGCTCTGATGGGACATTCCCAGATAGAGCAGAAAGATGAATCATCAATCTTATATTAAAGCAAGGATTTCTCCCTAAATGGAGACCTATTGGGGTTATAAAAAATCACAGCATAGAAAAGAGAAAGCCTGAGGGAATATCAGACTTGTCAGAGGTCTGCTTGAAGCCAATTACTGGAAATCTGTTATTTCAGGAGTGGGCCCCCTCCTTTGAGCACTATTTAAATGTCTATAGTTAATGGTTTGTGAAGTCAAGTCTTAAGAATGATCTTGAGTAGATTGTTATATTGCTTGAGAAACTTTGAGAATTAACAAAATATTTATTTGCACTAAATATTTACATTTCCAAGATATCATCAGATGTATTGTGTTTCTTTGATGAATTTATGGTTTGTTAAACTTGTGATTCCTATTAAAGAAGGCCATCACTGATGAATGGTTCTAAGTAAAAAGTCAAGGTAATGGGGTGGAAATTTTATAACTTCAGTAATTCTTACTCCTGATAGCAAGCTGAATTGTGATTAATGAACCTGCTGAGTAATGGCAACTTTGTGTTTAAACAACTGTATTTGTAGATCGGATTAGTGTGCTAACAATTGCCTATGGCGATTTTGTAAAAGTACATGTTTACCTGTAACAGTCATAAGGGCCTTTTTTTCTTTTGGTTTGATGTTAGGATTTCTAGATTTTAGTGAGGAGATTTTGTCCCTTTTGACATGTAAGAGGGATTAAAAGTAATTAAAGTGAAAAGAAAAACATGGCGGACCTGTGTGGCTTGTTATTAGTTACTTACCTAAAGTATTTATTGTTTTCCTTTAATATTTACTCAGCTGTGCCACTCTCAAGTGTTTTGACTTAGCAGCATTAAAACTGATAAGCCTGAGTAAATTAGAATGAGTCCATTTCTAGAGGAGTCCAAACGGTGATATATGCCCTTTGGATCAAACTTTCTTTATATAACAAACACATTATGGTATCATAGTAGAACCTAAGAGATGATGTAATCGGGTAGAAAATAAATAAATAGAAATAGAAACAAAACTCAGCCAATTTCCTTCTCCACCTAATTTCTATAATGCAAAAGACTTCACATCAACACAGTGTACTGTGGATAGGTAAAGAAAGGTTGTATGTAACTACCTGCTCATTAAGATTATCCGTTGTCTGGCTGCTCTACTGCTCATGGTCGAGTACACGTTACCGTGACAGTAGGGAAGCAGAGAGGAAGAAATTCATGGAGATAGGAGCTACATGCAGTAAGGCAAGGCAGAGAAAGTCCCGGTGGTCTTACATACTTGCTAGAGGACTTTCTGTACCATCACTGAGTTCTTTCCTGCTCTTAGTTCATGCTCCTTTTATTGAGAAGTTGGAGGCATTTAGTTTCTCCAGGCTTTTTCCTGAGTCTAGTCAAGTTTATGTTGATTAAAGTAAGAGGCTTTATCTTTTACTTTGTGCCATTTTTTCCTCAAGGATTATACTCACACTTCCTCTCTTCCATTGCTTATGCTTCTCTTCCCACTGTTGCTCCCTGTAAAATCAGGCCTTTATTTTGTATACTCTGTGGGGCAAGGTCCCCTTCCTATACGTCATTCTCTCTCTCTTTCTCCCTCCTTCTCTCTTCCTCTCTTTTCCTCTCTCTCTTTCTGTCCCTCTCTCCCTCTCTCTCCTTTTCTCTCTTTCTTTCTCTCTCTCCCTCTCTCTCTTAGATTTTGATGTATAACAAACATCTTCATCTTAACTCAGATCTTGATGTTTTTATAGGGCCAATTCAGTCTCACTAGAATCACTTACATGATGGTCTTTAGTGTGTCTTATTTATTTCCTTTGTGTCTCATAATTTAGGGCTCATAAATAAATATCCTTTAAGGATCTTCTGCATGAACAAGGTGACTACCTGGAATGTAGAATGCCACATAAAAATTGTGCTTTTTCTTGGAAAAAAGAAAGTGTAAAAGTTACAGAGTGCCCAATCTGTAAGCTATTCTAAGTGCTTCTTACCTCTTCTCATGGAATTACCATGGAACTGTCATTGTGGCTGTCTGCAGTCACTTTCAGGAACAGGAAGGGCCACCATAATAAACCACATTTTCTATAGTTTATATATCATACCAATTTTCCCCGTCTGCAATTGGCACCAGGCTATAAAGCAATCAAAAGACAGAGGAAATACCCAGCTCTTTTTGAGATTTCAATTACTTGAGAGAATTTTTTCTCCCCAATCTTCAGACCCTATTTTTACAGTCTCAGGATGGAAGATAGCTCAAAAGTCTAGGCACCTGCACTGCATGTGGGAGGCCCAGGTACCATCCTGGGCACCTCATGGTCCCCTGAACAACACCAAGAGTGAGCTCTAAAGCAGTGAGCTTAGAATAACCCCCCAAAACTACTAATGTGGCCCCCAAAACACAGAAACAAACAAAATGGTCTTAAAATCAGAATTTCCTAGTCTATGGTACTATTTTCAGATATCCTTAGATTGTCATAAAACTACAGTGATAACCTAATATAGAATACCATATCATTTACCAAATAATTCCTCTTCCAAATAATTCCTAATACCTTCACTGATAATTTTATAAATGCTATGTTAAAAATTTCCTTGAGCAAGGTTATAGACGGTATTGAGTTTTGACAAACTCTTGGCCTTAGATTACAAAACTCAGATTACTACACAGTGTGTGGGAAGGGGCGGATGTCAAGAGGTGAGCTAGAAGTGAGATGGGGCGATAGGGAAGGATCCTCGGCACGTGGGTGGTGATGGGGTGTAATAACTTTGGACATCAGTACCAAAAGACTATTATAACCTGTCGGGGAGCTCCGCCAGGGTCCCCAACAGTGCCGGGAAGCGAGTTCCCTTCTACCTCCGAAGCCGGCGAGGAATGGATGAAAACTCAGGAATCCGATGCAGTTTTAAAAGGCTTTACTTATCACAGGTTCAGGCATACAAATCAGCAAAAGGAAAAGCCCGGTGCTTAGGATTCCAGGCTAGAACACCAGCCACGTGTAGGCCAAGATGGCGGCCACCACGTGTAAAGGCCTTGTAAAAGGAGAAGACAAGACTTCCAAGAAGGGTGAGCGCTCACAAAGAGAGAGCCCAAAAAGAAGCACGCGAGAGAGGAAACAGGCTAGTTTTATACCTCTGCAACTCAGACCTTCCCCACTGTTATGGAAAGCAGGGAGGGTCAAATGCCCTTAGGTAATCCCTCCCTGCACCTCACCTAGGCCCTTTTGTATGCTAATGTTTTGAGCCAAGATCTGCCTGGAAATGCCTTTATAGGGTAGAGAAGGGGGTTTCTGAGATGGCATGTCTCTGTACCAAAGACTAATACTAATGCCAGTTAAATATTTCTCCAAGCCTTCACAAGTCTCTTCTACTTCATTGTAGTTTTGTATTTTAGTTGCCTTTGAGTATATCAGGGAGCCATGCTTGTTTGCTTGGAAGCAAACAGCATTTCTCTCTGGTCTAATTACTTAGGGGTCCTACGTGGCCAGGCTAATATGCTGGTAAGATCTAGCTAGTCCCACGATGATTGTGGTAGCTTGGGAGAATATTTATACCAGCTATTACAGCATACATGGTCAGATAAACTGCCACATTTAGACTACCCCCCTTATCTACAAAGTGATTTGCAGGCGGCAATTCAGAGCAGATGCAGTGGCCCTTAGAGGAGTCCTGCAACAATAACCATATGACATAAACTATAGTAACATGATATTTTAAAAATATTATCAGTAAAAAAATAATAAAATGGAATTATTTATCAAAAACAGTGTCTAGACTTTTAACAATAAAATAGCATTTTAGGAGTCGGATGTCATACTTATTCAAAGATTAATACTTACGTTTGATCTTTTTTGTGAAATATTTTTAATGGAATAATACGTGGAAAACACAGTTTTCTATCCCTTTCACAGCAAATCATTCCATCTTTCCTTTTATCGATATCCCAAACCAGATGGTATATTTCTTTTCTTTCCTTTCTTTTATATTTAATCTTTGGGGTGGAGCTAGGATGGGGGTGGGGCAAACCCAGCTCTGCCAGGGCTTACTCTGAACTCTGTGCTCAGGAATGACTCCTGGCAGTGCTCAGGGAACCATATATAGTGCCAGAGATCAAACTAGAGTGAACTGCATACAAGGCAAGCATCATACCCACTGAACTCTTTCAAGCTCAGAATGACACATTTCTTAAATCAACCAACAGTAAAACACCATTACCATCCGTAATCAGTAGTTTATATTAGAGTTCAATCTATGCTAATTATTCCATATGGTTTGAGAAATATATAATTGTTCCAGCACAACTGGCTAAGCGACTGGCAGCTGGTTCTTGGGGGTGGTAAGAATAGTATGCAAACCACCAGTTGTCGCAAATGCTATCGCTCCTTATTTTCAGCCTCATGAGATCAACAGAAGCGTCTCTTTACGACAGGTGCTGGAGCAGCCCCTTTCAGTGGTAGTTTTTCCTTTTGAAACACCAGCAACTTCTCTCCTGCAGCAGTTTCACCGAGCGCAGCTCTTTTTTCCCGAAGGTAATGTCCAGCAATGCATCACTTTTATATTTTAAGCATTTTCACCCTTGTCGTTTAATTGGCTATGCCTGATATTAACAAAGGTGGAGGGGCCGGAGCAATAGTACAGCAGGGAGGGTGTTTGTCTTGCACACAACCACCGCGGTTGGATCCTCGGCATCCCATGTGGTTCTCTGAGCACCGCTAACAGTAATTTCTGAGAGCAGAGCCAGGAGTAATCCTGAGTATTGCTGGGTGTGACCCAAAGGGCAAAAAGCAAACAAACAAAAGCACACACACATCAATTTGACTTGTTGATTTGTTGTGTAAAAAACTAGGTAGGGGGCCGGAGCAATAGCCCAGCGGGTAGGGCGTTTGCCTTGCACGCGGCCGGCCGGCCATGCCGGCCGGGTTCGATCCCGGCATCCCATATGGTCCCCCGAGCACCGCCAGGAGTGATTCCTGAGTGCAGAGCCAGGAAAAACCCTAAGCATCGCCGGGTGTGACCCAAAAAGAAAAAAAAAACTAGGTAGATGAAGACCAATGAGATTGCCAGGATAAAGGCCAATCAGACTGTCTTTCACATGCACCACCCAGGTGGTATGCACAGAGCTACCTGTCTCCTTCACTTCCTCAATAACATAATGAAAAGCATTCATCATTATAGTAATGTCATGCCAGATAGTTTCATGATCCTTAAAGTTTCCTTTGCTCCAGCTATTCCTTCCTCTTTCTTGTGAAATAATTTTTCAGTAAACCACCTGTCCTGAAGTTTATGTCACAAATGGAAAACTTCGATGAGCTAAAATTCATTTTAACCATGTAGATGAAAAGAAAGAACATTAAATCCATTGACTTGAAATGGTTTCACTTTGCTGTCTGCATGGTGTACTTTCAATAGGAAAAGATAATAAGTAGTGGTGTCCATTTATCTTATAAAACACTAAAAGAGTATCAATTTATTTAGCTTTTGACAAAAATTCCATATCAGGAAGATTTTAAACTGCATTCCTCCAGGTATCATAAACTAAGAGACAATTAAATTGTCTGTAATACAGTCAAAGCTATATAAGCATTCAGACACCACTTACCTAGGGTAGTCTTAGACTAGCGCCTTCCAGTTCAGACTTCAGTATCACTCTATGTCCGCAACTTTGATGATCTTGATAAGTGATTCAGATCAGAATTAGCCTGGGATTCTCTGCACCTCAGCCTGCTGCAAGGTAGTGTTTGTACCACAGGCCCAGCCCAGATGCGATGCATCTATGTGAAGAGGAAGACTCCCAAGTTTCTTTTTTGTTGAAGAACTGAAAATTCTCGATCATGAAAAATAATAATGGGATTCTATTAATGCATTTTTTGTGTGTCAGTTTCTATGATGTAGCAAAGTAAAGCTCTGGCATTAGAGCTAAGTAGATACCAGTTAACAGAGATGTTATAAGGAAATTCAGTAGTAAATTTTGAGCCAGATGACTTGTTTGTTTGTTTGTTTGTTTGTTTGTTGGGTCACACCCAGGAATGCTCAGGAGTTACTCCTGGTTTTTTTGCTCAGGAATTAGTCCTGGCAGTGCTCGGGGATTATATGGGATGCCAGGGATCGAACCCTGGTCGAGGTTCAGGTAGGGTGTGTGCAAGGCAAACGCCCTACTCGGCTGTTCTATCACTCCGTGATAATTTGTATTAGGGGTACACACAGCTGTGCTCAGGGTCAATCCTGGTTCTGTGCGCTGGGGCCGCACCTGACAGTGCTTGGGACGCTGTGTGTGATGTTGGGCTTCCAACCATTGTTGCTGCCGCAGCTGCATACAAGTGTTTTAATCTCTCTACAAGCTCAACTTTAACATTTCAAACTCGTCACTTTCAGTGATTTTACCTAAAAAAAAGAGCTGTAACAAGACTTCTTTTGAACAGTTCCTAAAAAAGTCTTTTTCACATATTTTAATATTTTAGAATTATCCCTTTCCATTTTCAATCTGAACTTCAATGTCAGCAATTCCATAAATGACCCATTATCCCATGTTCTTCACATCTAATAGTCTGAATTGTCAAGTAGCTATAATTGAAGATGGAGCGAAAGGAACAATCATCAGCTATATTTTGTCACTTAAAAAATAGACTAGATTACATATAATAGTGTCTGGAAAGAAAGGGATAGTATACTGTGACCAAAAAATTATTGCTGCTGCAAAACTATTAGAAATGTACCCAACGCAGTTTAGCAGAAGGAGGTATGTGCAGAGGGTACAGGAGTGGCTCACCCTTATCACAAGAGCATGGATCCCATCAGACTGTAGGGAAAACCAAGCTCAGACGCAGAAATCCTCAGGAGCAGCCAAGTTTCTTATATCTTACCTGTATCTAGTTGTCAACATTTCTTTTTCACTACACAGTAGCTTTCTCTGCTTGTCAGTCCACATAACCTGAAGGAGAAAGGAGAAAAGGAGAATATTATACTCCTTTTCTCTAAGATTTACTTAAGATTTACTTCCAGAACATAAATATAATCTTTTGGTCTCACTGTCACTGTCACTGTCTTCCCATTGTTCATCGGTTTGCTCTAGTGGGCACTAGTAACATCTCCATTAGTCCTGTCACAAGCAAGTGTAACCCAAGGGCATCTACTTGCTACAGGGACAGGAGGAGCTAAAACCATTCTTCAGGTCATGGAACTGAGGTCCATAATAGTTACTAGTCTTTGGCATTAAAAATTAAATAAAAAAAAATTTTAAAGTACTATTAAAAAGTAAATAAAACACGGTAGCTTGCCACCGGTATTTATTTTACCGTGTAAATGAGTGAATAAATAAAATGGAACGAACCCATTTTCCTCAGAAGGGCTTAGGAACTGAAATATTTCAGAACCTTCTTGAGTCAAGAATCCATAGCAGAAATCACCCTGTGTTATAAACATAGATGCCTTTTTATTTGAACTCTATGACTGAAAGTGGGCAGTTGTCAGAACATTTGGGAGCATGTTGATCAATACAATTGATATTTGTATATACCTATATATAATATAGGTAGCTTCTGTACTTGGATGTCATGAAAATTCATGAAAGATTGTGATATTTACAATACTTCCTTTCTACTACCCCTCGGGGTTAACCTATAATTTCTCAAAGGCAGACTTTTATAATAAGACTGGGGTAATCATTTTTATTTTGAGCACCTATAATAGGAAGAAAGTGGAGTTGTTAAAAGTGACAACTGTAAGTTTGTCAGAATAAAGAAGGATCATCCCGGCTTGTTCTAGTTTTTGCTACTGAAATACTATATATAGCATCAGGCTTGGTATAAGAATTCTCTTAATGTTATTTGTTGATGAACAAACAATAGTACATGCACAAGATGAGAGGCTACTACATATCATACGGTTCATCAATACATGCACGAGATGAGAGGCTACTACTGAGACTATCCCACCCACGGCAGAGCCTGGCAAGCTACCCATGTCGTATTTGATATGCCAAGAATCAGTAACAATTATATATATATATATATTTTTGGTTTTTTAGGTCACACCCGGCAATGCTCAGGGGTTAATCCTGGCTCTGCACTCAGGAATTACTCCTGGCGGTGCTCGGGGACCATATGGGATGCCAGGGATCGAACCCAGGCCGGCATGGGCCGGCTGCGTGCAAGGCAAACGCCCTACCCGCTGGGCTATCGCTCCGCCCCAGTAACAATTATAGACCTCATTCCTATGACTGGAAGGAATGGTTTGAGGCTATTCATGTTCCTGGGTGAGCATTTGCCCTTGGGCTACACTAGCATGTGAGAGGACGTATGGAGATGTTACTGGTGCCCGATCAAGCAAATCGTTGAACAACGGGAAGAGAAGTGAAGTGAAGTGATACTTCACTTAATACCAAGTTATTTGTTATTATAATACTAAGAAATCAACAAACTGAAGCAGATGAGATGATCCTTTCAGGAGAAAGGATAGCACAGTGCCCCAAGGAGTCCAAAATAGCACACAGGTTGAACTCCAGCTTTGTTACAGAATCAAACATGTTGTGGTAATAGCAATTAACAATTCCCAGGAGAGTTTAACATTGTTGGGGATCAGTGCAACAGAGCAAATGAAAGTAAAACAAAGAACTAGATCAGCGTATCTGCATAACATAAACCATGGCATAATTCATCAACCCTAAATAGAGTTGTCAACCTGTTCTTTATACCCATGAAATCAGTATCTGCAGGAATTGCCAGTAAATCAATCTCACTAATGTCTTTCAACTTGTATTTGTTGTCTGGAAGAGGGTTTTCATTCATAATCATCTATGAATCCTTATCACAGTAAACAGACGTCTTCCTCTGGGCTTAATTTCCTTCTCATATTTGGCACATTAACAGAAACGATAACAAAGCAATCCGCTGTGTTTCAATTTATAGAGAACACAAATTCTACCAACAATTACCATGATAAAAATTGCTATTTTCTCACCATGCATTTCTTTCAAGCCTGCTACTTTAGATCTTATAAGAAGTCTTAGTAGACACTACACAATGACAATCGCAGATACTTTTGCCTTGTTGTATTTTTGATCTTTCCTATCAACAAATTTTACTTCATGCATCTATGTTCAGGGCCTTGCTTAACCTTGCCTGTACACTTCAGGAGTCTGTCCTTCCTCAGAGGAAAGAGAAAGTCGTCTTTCTAGACCAGGGTTGAGGAACTCTAATGTAATCAGATAGAAACTAAGCAAAACAAGAGCTTAGATAAGCAGGAAGAGGAAACTTCCTTTCCTTTATACTGCCAGGAAGTTATTCCAGCCAATGGTCTAAGAACCAAGGAAAATAAAGACCTTAAGAGTGCTAGTGAGGTTATGCTGGTTGATGACAAAGGCGGTGGTGCTTTCCCTTGCAGCAACTGCAAATTACATTACTGTGAAATTCAGGCTAAATTCAGCAACTGTAAATTACATTACTGTGAAATTCAGGCTAAAAATCCAAGACTCCCTGTTTAGACAAGACCTTAAAAATCAGACTAAAGTGATCACCTACTGATAGGATTACAGGATCCAAATAGAAACTAATTGAAATGCTCTCCTGGAGGAAACAATACTGGCGTCCACAGGTGAGCTGATCAACTTGTGAACTTCTGAATAAAAAAATTATTATGTAAGGTATGGCTGAAGAATCATCAAATTAAATAAAAACTCACATGTTGAAAGTGAATCAACAATAGGGCAGAGCTGACCCAATGGTACAGCAGATAGGACATTTGCCTTCCACGCAACAACCCAGGTTTGATCCCCAACATCCCACATGGTTCCTTGAGCACCACCAGGAGTAATTCCTGAGGACAGATCCAGAAGTAACCTCTTAAACAGCACTAAGTATGCCTTCCCCAAAATCCCAAATAAGTGGAAAAAATCCTGCAAGGGACCATAAAAGTTGAAGTCAAGGGGCCAGAGCGATAGCCCAGCGGGTAGGGCGTTTGCCTTGCACGAGGCCGGCCCATGCCAGCCCGGGTTCGATCCCGGCATCCCATATGGTTCCCGAGCACTGCCAGGAGTAATTCCTGAGTGCAGAGCCAGGAGAAATCCCTGAGCATTGCCGGGTGTGACCCAAAAAAAGCAAAAAAAAAAAAGTTGAAGTCAATACTAAAAAATATGAAAGATATTATCAGGGTTATATCAAACTTAATTATAATGTAAACTAGACACAAGTGAAAGAATTAGTCATAAGATAATTCTGAAGAAAGTACATAGTTTTCAGAATAGGAAATAAATGTGGAGTATATGGAAAAGTGATAAAAAGGAAGAAATCTAGAATGAGGAGGTGAAAAGAATCAAAATCTCAAGAAAAAGCAAAGGAAAAAAGAAAGAAAGGCAATATTGAGTTTGAAAATCGGTAAAGATTTTATAGAAAAATATTTTTTATTCACAAGTATGGGAACTCCAATAAGTTTCAAGTAGGATGAATAAACAAAAAAATAAAATGGGTCAGAACAAAATATCCAAGGACATACTCTTATATATATGACCAGTTAATTTTTTGACAAAGGAGTTGAAAGCCTGGAAAGGAATAAAGGCATTGGGTAACTGTCTTTATTAGATAACAGGGGAGAACTGGATAGCTACATGTAAGAAATTAAAGATTCCACATTTCACACCTTATCCAAAAGTCAACTCAAAGCGCATCAAAGACCTTGAGATCAATCCTGAATCTATAAAGTATCACTTGAATCACTTGTCTTCCTGTTGTTAATCAATTCACTTGAGCTGGCACCAGTAACATCTCCATACATCCTGTCGCATGCTAGTGTAACCAAAGGGCATCTGCTCGCTCCAGGAATACAAAGAGCCTCAAACCATTTGTTCAGGTCATGGGAATGGGGTCTATAATTGTTACTGTTTTTTTTTGCATAATAAATACCACAAGGGTAGTTTGCCAGGCTCTGCCATGCGGGAGGTATAATCTCAGTAGTAGGCTCTCATCTTGTGCATTTACGATGAACCAAAAAGGGGAGAGATCAGCTTATCTCTTGGCTGGATCTATGACTAAATGTGGAGTCCATATGTTGAAACTGGCGGCCCTCATGGTGTGGGGTTTCCGCTGGCTTCTCATGAGGCTCTATTGGAATGGTGAACCAGGGCTAGAACTTCGCCTTCCCTCCCGAGTGCCTCATGATCAGTTGAGCACAGGGAGAACCGGTAGCAGCTCTGCTCCGTGTATTTACCGAGGAAAATACAGGAAGAATGCTCCAAGACCTAGACCTCAAAGGATTCGTTAATGATGGTTATGCCACTGGGAAAAGCTACAAAATTGAAATGAAGCGAATTGGACTAAATATACTTTTAAAAAAATTCTGCGTGGCAAAAGAACATGAGCCTAAACTAAAAGATAGCCAAGTGAGAGAAAATATTTGCATTCAACATATCATATAAAGTACTCACAAAAATTAAAAAAATAAGAGAGAAATCCAAAACCCCATCAAATGTGGGGAGAGGAAACGAAAAGACACTTCTTTGAGGAATACTAACAAATGTCTGACAAGCACAAAAACCCATGCACCATCACTTTGTATGAGGGAAATCCAAATCTAGACCACAATGAGATATAATCTTACACCAGTGAGAATGGCACACATCAAAAATAGTGGGCACAATCTTTGTTGGCAGGGATGTGGTACAAGGGAACCCTCATCCACCACTAGTGGGAATGTTGTCTGGTCCAACGCCTATGGAAATCAATAGGAGTGTTTCAATAAACTCAGAATCGAGCTGTAATATGACCCAGAAATTCCACTTTGGGTATCTATCCTCCAGAACAGAAAAACACTCATTCGAAAGGATATATACATACATACATACAACCTCATATATATATGACCCAGAAATTATATATATACAACCTCATTTTATTTATATATATATATATATATATATATATACAACCTCATTATTCATTGTAACACTCAGAATAATAACTAAGATTTGGAATCCACCTGAGATGTCCAGTGACAGATTAGTGGATCATGAAAATGTGGTATATACACAATGGAGTTCCACACAACTGTAGGGAATGATGAAATCATGCAATTTACGACATTGATGGACCTGATTGGCAGATACCATGTTAAATGAAGTAAGAAAAAGGACAAACACTGGATGATATCACTCATCTGTGGTCTTTAGAATAACTGGATGAAAAGGTTTGAAGGAGACGTGCCTAAATTGTTCTTGGTCCAGAGTATAGGGAGGAGGAGCAAAGAAATAGAGGGGAGGAGAAGAGACAGATGAGAAGCGAGTAAAATGAAGTAACAGAATTGTTTGGGACTGAATCCTTGCTATGTTCAGTCACTTTTTCTATATTTGCTATGGTTCATACTAAATTTCATCAGAGGATCTGACTATGATAAAATAATTATAAACTCGAGTAGATATAAACTCATAAAAATAGATATAAACTCAAAATAATTCAGTTTATATCTAAAATAATCCATTAAAAATTTAAAAAACATAGCTTGTGTGAGATGGATTGCAAAAGTAAGCCCTGTGGCAAAATTTTCCAGAAGACAACAAACTTTGACCTCTTTGACAAGGGACTGTATTGATCCCAACTGAATGCTTGGTCATAGGCCAAGAGGTCAGTCAAAATCAGGCACTTGAGAAATACTTGCCAAAGAAACATGAAAATGAGCCATGGTAGCCTATATGGAGAAATTGACAAAATAGTTGTTATATTTAGAATGATAATGTTGCGTTCAATATTCTAGTTGATGAGGTAGGCAGCCATAAAGGAAGAACTGAAAAAAAATGTGTTCTCATGGTTGTCTACTTATCTGCTTAAACAGTACGTTTGACTCTGAACCTACAAATTGTGTAACTGGAAATGAGCAACATGGGCAAAGTTTATAGAAAATAGCAAATTATTACTCAGAGTAGTATATAGAGTTAAGGAAATCATTGACTCTTATTATTAGTCAAAAGCTGTTTGTGTGACTCAGTAGTTATTAGAGGGATTGTTGTTTCTATTTCATTCTTGCATGCATGAGACCTGAGTTGAAGCCCCATTATCATAATAAAATAATAAATTAAAGGGTAGGTTGAATGAATATTATTTGTTTATTTTTGCTTTTTTGGGTCACACCCAGTGATGCTCAGAGGTCACTCCTGGCTCTGTGCTTAGGGAATTACTCTTGGTGGTGCTCGGGGTACCATATGGGATGCTCGGGATCAAACCCTGGTCAGGGTGCATCCAAGGCAAATGCCCTACCTGCTGTACTATTGCTCTGGCCCCCATGAGTATCTTTGAAAAGAAATAACAAGTTTGAAAATGTTCATTTCTGGGTCATTTTATTAAATGTCTCCTCTTAGGAGCCAGACAGATATGCTTAGGATCCTAAGGGTAGACATTCAATTGAAAAGAAAAAAGGGAAAAGGGGAAAAGAGAAATGAAAGACTATACTTTATAATTTTATAATTTGAGAAAGACTTCATCCTGGCATTGGGTCTACAGATCTAAGTAAACCAGACAGGATAGGAAGGAAGTATCCACAGTTTTATTGAGTGCAGGATTATAGCTAGTTATTCCAAAAATTTTTTTTCTAAGTTTTTTGTTTTTGGGCTGTACCTGGTAATGCTCAGGGAAGCATATGAAATGCCAAAATCAAACTCAGGCTGGCCACATGCAAGGCAACAACCCTACTCTCTGTACTATCTCTCTAGGGCCAGAGTTACCCAAAACTTTATGCAGAACTTTAACAATTTATGCAGAACTTTAACAACTTATGCAGAAGTTTAACAATTTATTCAAATGAAAGTTGTGATTAATAAAACAGAAATACAAATTTTAAAAAATCTTGTAGTTTTGAAGTCTTCTACATCATCATTCACTTTTACTTAGACTGTATAGGGAATTTAGAAATTCCATATTTGTCTTTTCTGCCTATTTAATATTTGCTGTGGATTAACCCTTACAAAAAATCTCTCAATTAAAGACATTCATGAGCTTTTCCTCCAGAGACATGAGCTTAAGCTTAAGCAGTTCAGCCCATTCTTTCACCCCCCATTAATAAACGGGTTCCAACAACAGTGCCTGAGCCTGAACCCTGGCCAGTCCCTCAGCTACTGGGGTGTCAGAGAAGCAAATCAGAAGCCTCAGACCCCCTGCAGCCTCTTAGCGCCCACCAGGAGGGGAGAGGGGGATGCCTTCTGAGCACACACTGTCTCCTTCCCCGACACACAAAACGTACAGAGGAATTCAGAAGACAAGAAACTGCCTTTTGATCAGTATCAGCCTTTGATCAATCAGACAGGCCAGAAAAATCTTCCTTCTGCTTCCAGTAGCTCTGGGTGAAGGCAGGAAAGTCTAGTGTTCTTATGTCTTCCTCCAGAAATCCCCATGGGTGGTTTCACTGTGCCATAGAAGCTGCAGGGAGTCTTAAACACTTAACACAGGCAGAAAGCAGAAGGGGCCAAAGAAAGTATGATGCCAAGGGCTGCAGATCCAGAGGGAGATGGCTCACTGCGAACTGGATTCTCTTCTCAGTATTCTAAAGAACTGGCAGATTCTGTCCACAGCGTCTGTTTACCTATTATTGCACCTTTACAGATGCGCTGGGGATTGCAGAGAGAACTTGGTTCGTGAGAAACCTGTGGGCTTGGTAAAGATCTTAGCAGGAGGGTGTTACCTGTGCCTTTTACTGCTTTGGACAATGTTTGGGGGAAGGACAAAAAGATCTTAAGTACTTTTCTCTGTTAGCTCTATGCAACAGTATGTTCTACTCCTGTGTTTATTAAGTCTGATTTGTAATTGTGCAGTTGAAAGTGAACTGAGCTAGCAGCTAATAGTCTCAATAATTGCTGGCATCAAAGGGTTTACCAGGCTTCATAGCACATTCACAGGATCAATAAATAGGAGGCACAATATGCACTTTCTTCTGTTTTTTGAAATGACGAAAAAAAAAGCTCAGAAGTTCTTCACAATTCCCAGCACAGAGGAGATGAGAGACTGTGTAGGCTTCAGCTCTGGGTGAAGTGACTGCACCCACTCAGGGCATTGCGTGTTCTGGCGTTTGCTGTTTATTCCTTCACAACTCACCAGAGTCCTTAGATAAATCATTTTGCCTGTGTAGGCCTTCCTGTGCTTATCTATGATGGATCATTCCACAGTTGCAGTTTTATGACTTCATTGAACTTGCTGTTTAGAAGATAGATATTGAACTAGCAGCTGTTATCAGGAGATGTTGAACTAATACAATATTTTTCAGTAAACTTGCAAGGCCAATAGTTTAGGAGTCCTCTTTTTTTTTTTGTTTGGTTTTTTGGGTCACACCCAGTGATGCTCAAGGTTTCCTGGCTCTGCACTCAGAAATTACTCCCAGCAGTGCTTGGGGGACCATATGTGATGCCAGGGAATCAAACCTGGGTCAGCCGTGTACAAATCAAATGCCCTACCTGTTGTATTATCGCTCCAGACCCTAGGAGTCTTCTTTTGGTCTCCAGACTTTACTGACCAGTTTATTATGCAAGCCTGAATTGAGCGCCATCCGGAAGTAAGTGCCAAGTGATAAACTTTTAATCCTTTTGGACTAGCCATTTTTTTTTAGTCGAAGTTTACTGCTTCCGGAAAAGCATTTTCTCTTCCTTTCCTTTGGATTACAGAACCCATGCTAGCTATTCCTGTGAATTCCCCATGATTGCCCTGCCTCTTTGAATGTCTCAAAAGCAATCACTGAAAGCTTTTTTGCCCTTACCCCCCCACTGACTCCTATGATACACTGAATTCCAAAGCAACTATTATGTACAGCAAAACAGTTTTGTGCAAATTACTTACATTAAATAATCAGAAAAACCCAAAACTGTTAAGAGAAAATTTAGGCATAGAGTAAATAGACCAGAAAACTGTATCTGAAATGAGAAAGATTGAAGTTTAATCCTACTTTAAAAAATACACACACAACGAAAGGATCAGAGATTGAACACTTGCCGCACATGTGTGAGGCCCTGAGTTCGATCCCCTGGATGAGTAAGAAAGTACAAAGTCATTTCTCCATAGTCACCACACCTGTGGCGCATGGGGGCTGCCAAGTCCTCAACAGAGCTTGGCTACCATGCACTGCCAGGGATCACACTCAGGACCTTGCATATGATAGGAATATGCTCTGATATTTGAACTAAACCCTTGGTTACATGTCAGTTTTCTAATAAAATGATGCAGTTAGAAGTTGAGACAGGCCATTGGCTCCAGAGCTCATGTTCTTAACTAACAGTGGGGCAAAAATGAGAGGGAGGACATCTGAGGGACCCATTCTAGGAGCTGGGCAGTGATGAACAAATTGGAAATCACAAAGTCATGACAAGAGCAGAGCAAGGGAGCAAGTCTGATGAGGTTGCTTGAGGAAGAGTGGGGTCTCAGAATTAATTAATAAATGCCTGTATAGACAAAAAATGCAAATGATGGCTTCTAAGTGTATGTAGTGCAACCCACAATGTGTAGGAGAAGGAAGAGAGAGAGGGAGAGAGAGAGAGGAGATAAAGAACCTGCCATTTAGGCAGGACATGGGACGGGGAGGGAATTGGGGACATGGGTGGTGGGTGATGGGCACTGGTGGAGGGCGGGGTGCTGGAACACTGAGTGACCGAAACCTCCAAATGTGAACAACGTTGTAATTGTATATCTCACGGTGGTATAATAAAATGTTAAAAAAATAATAAATGCCTGTATAGAACTTAAATGGTATCGATCACAGATTATACCAACCATTGCGTACAATCACTGATTGTACCAATTATTGTGTGTTAGCAATCTTTGTATACATTAAATGAAAAATATTCCTCTCTAACAGCGATGTAGCTCTTTGTGAGCTGTTTTGGTGATAGCGGGTGGAATCTGCATGCCCCAATAAACTATGGCTTGGGCCAGACACATAGGACAGTGGGTGAGTGCCTTGCACTCAGCCGGGATTGATCCTTGGCATCCCGTATGGTCCCCTGAGTACTGCCAGGACTAATTCCTGAGTGCAGAGCCAGAAGTAACTTCTGAGCACCACAGCATGTGGCCACCTCAAACAAACAAACACAACCAGAATAAAAGCTGGGTAACTTCCTTCTTATCTCTTCAACTGCCCGTCAGTTTTCTTGGTCAGATTTCTGTAATGGCAGAACCTTAATGGACTTGGTGGCATATATAACTCTAGCTCCCAACTCCCTGACCTGACCTGTGTCAAGTTCCCGGTGATCTAGAGACCCCAGGTTCTGAGCAGAAGCAGCAGCATCTGCCATGATTTCATTCAACTCAAGTGATTGACTTGTGACTTCTGGGAAAAGTTAGGTCTGCTCTTGTCCTGAAAGTGTTGGGAGTTGAGTGTTGCCTGTGAAGTCGTTTCAGAGGAGCTGGCCCAGCACACATATAGAAACCTTACCTGTGCAGCCTAATAACAAATATCACCCAGGAACAAAGGAACAAAGTGCGAACTCTCTGTGTTATTCATTGTAGGTTTAGCAGAAAAAAAGCCAACTTTTTTTTTCTTGCTTTTTGGGTCCCAGCTGGTGATGCTCAGGGGTTACTCCTGGCTCTGTGTTCAGGAATTACTCCTGGCTGTGCTCAGAGGACCATATGGGATACTGGGGATAGAATCCAGGCCAGCCGTGTGCAAGGCAAACGTCCTACCTGCTGTACTATCACTCTGTCCCAAGCCAACTTTTGTTCTCAAGATTGTTCAAGTTCTGGGCACAGTGGGTAGGGTGCTAGCTTTGCATGCTGCTGACCTGGGTTCATCCTTGGCACCTCGTATGGTCCCCCAAGCACATCAGGAGTGACCTTTGGGCATAGAGCCAGGATTAAACCCTAAGCACTGCAGTGCATGGCTTAACCCCTGCCCCGCCCCGTAAAAAAAATTATTCAACTTCCTTTGTTAAATATTCCTCTGATGGGGTTCAGTAAGGTGGCCCAGATCATAGACAACCTACAAAACTAGCCTGTTTGGATTGCAAATTGGAGGCTATGGATCAGTTGTGTGTGGTGCTGGTAGGAAGAGGGAAGGTTTGGGCCCTAAATCTTGTGGTCCTCAGGCCTTAATCCTCACTCCGTGCTCAGGGATTACTCCTAGCAGTGTTCAGGGGACCATATATGATGCTGAGGATTCAAACTGCGCTTCTCACACACAAAGCAGGCACCTTAACCCCTGGACCATCTCTCCGGTCCCACAGATCTTTTTTAAACTAGTTGAAACATTCGGCAATAGGAAAGTTCACTTTTTAAAAAAATTTTTTAAACATTTTATTATGCCACCATGAGATATACAATTACAAAAATGTTTGTTTGGGTTTTGGTCATACAGTGTTCCAGCACCCATCCCTCCACCAGTGCCCATTTCCTATCACCAATGTCCTCAATTCCTCTCTCCCTTCCCTAGCCTGCTTCTATGGCAGTTTCTTTTATTTCTTCTTCTCTCTTCTTCTCTTCTTCTTCTTCTTCTTCTCTTTTCTTCTTCTTCTTCTTCTTCTTCTTTTTTTTTCTTTTCTTCTTCTTTTTTCTTCTTCTTCTTCTTCTTCTTCTTTTCTTTTCTTCTTCTTTTCTTCTTTTCTTTTTTTCTTTTTCTTCTTTTTTCTTCTTCTTCTTCTCTTCTTCTCTCTTCTATCTATCTATCTATCTATCTATCTATCTTCTTCTATCTATCTATCTATCTATCTATCTATCTATCTATCTTCTATCTATCTCTCTTCCTTCTCTTACACATGTGGATTGCAATACATACATTTAGAGGTTATCATGTGCATCTTTTTACCTATATTCAATGTTCAGTTCTAGGTTGGTATTATCATTTTCGATGATTATTAGCACATCGTTCCCTTCTCTGTCTTACCTAACCTCCTGACTCCCACATGCCTGTAGTAGATTCCACCTTTGACAAGATAGAAAGTTCACTTTTATATCCACGTAGGACAATTCTAACCAGACAAGACTCACTTGTTAATGACCAGCAAACTCAGCAGAGGCTACTGCCATTGGAATGAGTAGGTATATAGCTCCCTCCAGCACTCTCTCACCCCACAGCATAATCTATTACCAGCTCCCATTAGTCTATGTCCATACTCCTGGACTTCCAGTAGCAGGTAAACTGACCACCCTATTTTAGTCTCTTAGTGTTTTCCCTGACATCAGCTTTTACTGGGGGCTTAGTAATTTTCTGATGGAAAATTACTGTTCACTTCATTTACTTAATTTCCAGGTTAAAACCCCCTTTAGCCTTGTAAATGCAAATATCTTCTTAGAAGCCATTAAGGAAAGGACAGAGAGTTAATAATGAGAATTTCAGGCCCCAAAGATCCATTTTCTCAAATGGCCTTTTAGCAGGGTTTGCTTGATAATAAATCATTTTCCAAGCATAAAAAATATATTCTAAGACTGTAGTTTTTAACTTTTTATTCTCATAATGAACCTTTTGAAAAAGGACTGTATGAAGATGCATAAATTACACAGTTCATATGCTTTAAATGTCTTTGCCTATACAAAATGACAATGCTGATCAGCGTGTAGGTTACTTATTAAGGGTTTGTTTCTTGAGAACCGTTAAATAGTATCTGCATAAGAAAATAAGACAGAAGCCTTCAGAGAGAGAATTTTCTTCATGAAATAAAATTTCTTTATCACCCTTTCAAATTGTGTAATATGGTATAAATTTTTAAAAATTACTTAATACTCCTAAGATAATGTCCTACTCGACTTAGTTTTGATGTACTTCATAACACATTATCTTTGACATTAGTTAAACCATACTAAATCAAGATCTCTGGAAATTCTAGACTCTGTCTCATACATAATAAAAATCCATTCAGATGTAAACTAATATGAACCAAGATAGCAGCAGCATTATGACCAAAATTGAGAATGTTTCTTCTCTTATAAGTTACTGGCACATCTAGCGCCTCATAGGCATGTACTGTGAAAAGCATTACAATTGATCATTTTTCTACAGGAATGAGGAAGCATTGCTGACAAGCAGATGTTCTCTAGGGAAAAAATAAGAAACACACACTGTGATCTGAAGTTTTATCTTTGCAATCCTGATCCTTGTACCATATTAGTTACAATTAAAATTGACTTATGTGGGGCTGGAGTGATAGTCCAGTGGGTAGGACATTTGCCTTGCGCGCAGCCGACCCGGTTCAATCCCTGGCATCCCATATGGTCCCCGAGCACCGCCAGGAGTGATTCCTGAGTGCAGAGCCAGGAGTAACCCCTGAGCATCGCCGGGTGTGACCCAAAAAGCAAAAAAAAAATTAACTTATGAGAGATCTCCCATATCTTATAGGATACCCAAACTCTCTGCCACTCATCACCAGTGACTTTTGGCAATCTCTGAAATCACTACTAGTGGGGATACACTAGGACAACAAAATCTGTATCCTTTTGGTCAGGAGGAGGAGTGCAGGGTGTGTTGGCCTTGCAAGAGAATAGTCAGTTCAAATTCCTAGTGTTCCATAGGCACTGAGCATATTCTGGTAGTTCTTTTATTTAAGCCTGGAAGGTCTGCTGTCTCTGATCCCTGGAATCACAAACAATTTCCAGTGACATCACAGCGCATGATTGTAAGTGCTACAAAAAATGGGTTTCACCCTAGCAACTAACACAACCTAATACATTTGTAGGTGGGCACCAAGAAGTGTGACCTCTGGTGAATACATGTATGGGCATTGCAGTAACCCAGAGGGCACCATAAACATGACTTGTATGTCTCAACTAAAAGTGTGAGTTCTGGTGATCAAGCATGTAAGCCCCACAACTGAAGGGATGTAAACCTCGGTGAGCACTGCAGCTGAGTGCATGAGCACTGAAATGTGTGAGCACCATTGTTGCAGGACTCCTCTAAGAGCCCCTTTCTCTACCCTGTGGAGATTTTTCCTGGCGGATCTTGCTCAAAACATTAACATATAAAAAGGGCCTAGGTGAGGTGCTGGGAAAGATTACCTGAGGGCATTTGACCCTCCCTGCTTTCCATAACAGTGGGAGGGAGGTCTGAGTTGCAAGGGTATAATACTAGCCTGCTTCCTCTCTTGCAGGACTCTTTTTGGGCTCTCTCTTTGTGAGCTCGCACCCTTCTTGGGAGTCTTGTCTTTGCCTCCCTCTTTACAGGGCCTTTACACGTGGTGGCCGCCATCTTGGCCTACACATGGCTGGGGTTCTAGCCGGGAATCCTAAGCACCTGGGCTTTTCCTTTCGCTGATTTGTATGCCTGAACCTGTGATAAGTAAACCCTTTTAAAACTGCATCAGATTCCTGAGTTTTCATCGATTCCTCGCCGGCTTCGGAGGTAGAAGGGAACTCGCTTCCCGGCACTGTTGGGGACCCGGCGGAGCTCCCCGACAGACCATTAGTCATGTTACTCCTTCTTCCAACCCCCACCCCATGACAACCACTGCAACAGCATCAACAATTAGAGCAATGAAGAGAAAGGGAAAAGAAGGGAGGCATTTAAAAAAAGAGCGAGAGATTTGGGGACCAGAGTGATAGTACAGGTTAGAGTATTTACCTTGCATGTGGCCGATCCGGGTTCGATCCCCAGCATCCCTTTTGGATCCCCAAGCACCACCAGGAGAAATTCTTGAGTGCAGAGCCAGGAGTAACCTCTGAACATCACCAGGTATGATCCAAAAAGCAAAATAAAACAAAATTTAAAAGATTTTATTTAGAAAATTTTGCATCCTACTTGGGGGCCAAAGGGCAGTTAGAATAGAGAAGAGACACGATGACAATAATAGTTGGAAATGATCACTCTGGACAAGAATTGAGTGCTGAAAGGAGGTAAAGGGATGAGAACCTTTCAGAATCTGTATTGCAAACCATAATGTTTGCATTATGGGGGAGAGAAGAGAGAGAGAGAGAAAGAGAGAGAGAAAGGGATTAGGGAAGGAGAGAAAGAGAGAAAAGGAGAAAGGGAAAGGAAAGAGAGAGAGAAAGAGAGAGAGAAGTGCCTGTTAGAGACAAGTGGGGGGAGGGGTGTTGTGGGAGGAAACTGCGGACATTGGTGGTGAGAAATGTGCCTTGGTGAATGGATGGGTGTTGGAACATTACATGACTGAAACCCAATCATGAACACTTTTGTAACTGTGTATCTTGTGTTTATTTAATTGAAAATATATAGATTTCAAACATAAAAAAAAATAAAAGGAAAAATAGTTTAAAATGCTTAAGATAGTTTAAAGTTTGTTTGATTTTGCTTTTTTGGATCATACCATTTTAAGTTAGAATACAATATGTCAGCACATCTATCTAGATTGTGATCTTTGTCACTTCTTATTTTTTCCTATCTTCAACATGCAAAGATCTGTTACTACCTCTATTATTTCCTACCCTGTTTAAGACAGTAGTCTCCAAATATTCATTTTGGTTATAGTTTTATTGAGATGCTCTATACACTCAATTAGGTATATACTATCTCAATAATTCTTCCCTACCCCTCACATAGTATATAACTGAATGGCTTTTGGTAAAAATCAGAAAATTGTGAAACCATCACCACATATTTCTTCTTTTGAGGGGTATTAAATCACATTCAACAGTACTCGGGGGTTATTCTTGGATTTTCCAGCAGAGCTCACGGGATATCACATGTGGTGCTGGGATTGCTACAGTAAGCAGGTGGCCTTTCCCTTTGTACTATTTCTCTGCCTCCCACCACCAATTTATTTATTTATTTATTATTTATTTATTTATTTATTTATTTATTCATTTATTTATTTATTTATCAGAGCCTCACAATAAGCCAGGCGACCCCCCCACTCCATGAGGGCCTTCATTTTCCACATTCGGACTTCCCCCTCATCAGAACTCCACCCAGCAGACCAGCCTATCACGGCCCGGCTCGTGCAGCCGCTGGTGGCACGATTCATCAATAAATGCTGGATTTTGAGATGACTACAAGAATATGCTACCCACACGGCTGAGCCTGGCAAGCTACCCGTGTTGTATTTGATATGCCAAATACCAGTAACAATTATAGACCTCATTCCCATGGCCTGATGGAATGGTTTGAGGCTCTTTATGTTCCTGGAGCAAGCAGGTACCATCGGGCTCTACTTGCATGAGACAGGTCATATGGAGATGTTACTGGTGCCCGCTGGAGCAAATCGATGATGAACGGGAAGACAGTGACAGTGATACAGTGATTTATTTATTTATGCTTTTTTGGGTCATACCCAGCAGCGCTCAGGGGGTTACTCCTGGCTCTGCACTCAGGAATCACTCCAGGCGGTGCTCGGGGGACCATATGGGATGTCGGGGATCGAACCGGGGCCGGCACAGGCAGGCCGCGTGCAAAGGCAAATGCCCTACCCACTGGGCTATCGCTCCAGCCCCATCCACCACTAATTTTTAAACATCTTCCTTGCCCCCAAAGAACCCCTTACTCATTAGCATTCATTCCCTCATTCCCCCCCAACCCCCACAACTCCCTGAAAATTATTAACCTATGTTTTTTGGAAGCATTATGTATTCTGAATGTTTTATATGGGTGGAATCTTATGTAGTGTGTAGTCCTTGGAAATTCCTTTCACATAGCATACTTTCAAGTTACATCTGTGTTAGGGTATAATTTATACTTTATTCTGTTTTACTGCCAGATGATATTTCCTTTTATGTGTATATCATATTAAAGCTTTTAAAGATGCCAAGAATTTCAGTAATGTGGTATAATGAGAGATATGTTTTGGAGACAATGAACTGTTCCTCCCCCCTTCAAGAATAAAGTGCCCCCTTCAGTTTCAGATGATGAAACCCTTAGCTCATCGATCCATCAGACCATTACACTTTTAATGTCTAATTTAATGTTTGTGTTCTGTAGACTTTCTCACACAGTGACCCCACACACACATCTGCATTCAGAGATAGTTTTGTAATTGCAAAACCACTTGTGATCCTTCTTACTTTTCATGTAAAAGGGGGGTTACTCTTTTATTTTTCATGAACAAGTTAGTCTTATCACACTATTTCACCATCAATTCAACATGGAAATAAAATCCTAAAATATAATGTTAAACAAATGCCAACTTTCCATGACACAAACAGTATATTGCCATGTATGTATGTGCATTTAAAAATTATACAGTACCTGGGGCCGGAGTGATAGCCCAGCGGGTAGAGTGTTTGCCTTGCAAGCGGCTGGCCCATGCAGGCCTGGGTTCGATCCCGGCATCCCATATGGTCCCCCGAGCACTGCCAGGGAGTAATTCCTGAGTGAAGGGCCAGGAGGAACCCCTGAGCATTGCCGGGTGTGACCCAAAAAAGGCAAAAAAAAAAAAAGTATACAGTACCATATATTTACTTTTATACTAATTACTCTGAAAGCATTTATTTCTAAACAATCCTAGCTAGCTTTTTCTTAGAAACACAAATTAACTCTAAAATAATTTATTTTTCATTTCCCAAATTTTATTACACCACTTTTAGACATACAATTGCAAGATGCTCATGTAGAGTTTTGGTTCTACAGTGTTCCAACACCCATCCCTCCACCCGAACCCATCTCCCATCACCAATATCCCCACCTCCCTTCCCCCTCCCACACCTCAACTACTTGGCGGGTTCTGTATGTCTTTTCTCTCCTCTCTATCTCTCCCTCCCCGCCAAACTTTCCTGCACATCGTAGAATGCAGTACATTAAAGGACATAACTGTTTCCACTAGTTTGATGGACTGCGCCAACTTAGGGGCTTCATGGTCAGCATCTGGACAACGAAGGTGGCGGCTAGTGTGGTGGGCAAGTCTCATCCAGCTGCTTCTGGGACCCCCCAGAGGTGATGGGCCCACTCCCAAAACCCATCTGTCCTCCTGGGAGCCCCATTGTCAGCTGAGCCTGGGGAAAGCAGAGTTCCAGCTTCCCCAGCCGCGTTTGAGACTGCATGCTATGGCTGGTCACCCCAGGGCAGCTCCTGGGTGGGGCCACCAGGCTTGACAAAATGGAGGGGGGAAGGGCCGACCCCTGACACCATCTGACGAATTCCCAGTGATTCCCGCTTCTGGGAGCTGCCTACCTGGGCTCGAACTGGTTTTGCTCTGTTAATCTGGTCTTGAGGTAGCATCCCAGTGTCCGGACAGTGAAGGTGGCGGCTAGTGTGGTGGGTGGGTCTCATCCGGCTGCTTCTGGGACCCCCCAGAGGTGATGGGCCCACTCCAAAACCCATCTGTCCTCCTGGGAGCCCCATGGTCAGCTGAGCCTGGGGAGGGCGTTTGAGCTAAAAAATTTTTAACAAGATGTGTATTCAAATTAAATGGAATAAACCATTTTGTGTGGCTTCTTTGATTCCTTTAGCCCTTTTTGTGGTTTTCCTTTCAAAATGAAAACTGAAAAAGCAAAGCTCTGCCTCAAACGGAATCTCACTCCTGGTTGTGGGTCTGGGCAGTCCAGCATGATCCTCAGTGGAAAAGCTTCCCCAGATCTCTGCCAGCAGGGACGCTAAGTGGTCAGGGCCCAGAGACCGTGTCTGAAGTCTACCCCGAGGTTAGCAACCCAGGCTCCTCTCTAGAGTGCTCCCACCCAACAGCTGAGCTCAACAGCTGTGAGGCAAGTCCTTTGAAGGACATGCAGGCCCTTAGACGCAAGACTCCACTTAAGGACAGTTTCGGTCCACTCTTGCCTGCTGCTTGCATGTGCTCTCTCTCCCAACGTCATTCCAAGGGCAGGAGAAAGTAGTCTTGGGCTAGAATAAGAGAAGGAATAGACATCAGGGGAGTTTGTGTGTGTGTGTGTGTGTGTGTGTGTGTGTGAGTAGGTAGATAGATAGGTAGGTAGATAGATAGATAGATAGATAGATAGATAGATAGATAGATAGATAGATAGATAGATAGATAGATGGAAGTGTGTATATATATTTAAATCTATATTGATGGGAGTATATATATATATATAATTGAATATATGTATTGAATCACTATGAGATCACAGTTACAAAGTTATTGTTTATGGTTGGGTGTGTCATGCACTGTTCCAACGCCCATCCCTTCACCAGTGCACATTTCCCGCTGCCACTGTCCCCAGCTTCCCTCCTACCGTGCCCCACCCCAGTCTGCCTCTACGCCTTTATGGCAGACACTTTCCTTCTCTCTCCCGCTCCCTCCCTCTCTTTCTCTCTCTCTTTCTCTCTCTCGCTTTGGGCATATGGTTTGCAGTACTGGTACTGAAGGTTATCATGTATATGCCTTTACATCCTTTTCTGAATATTCTTAATGGTGAATTTAAACATTTCTCTGTTTTTAATGGGAAAGGTAAGCACAAAAATAAGGGGAAATAGAAAGACGTTGGGGAAGTGCACACTGAAATGAAGTTTGCCTAGATAATACAGCTAGTACTAAATAACACAGCTAGTACTAGGTAATACCCAGAGCTAGTACTATGACCATACAAACAGTTAGTACTAGGTAATACACACAGCTGTACTAGATAACACAGCTAGTATTAGATAACATGGCTAGTACTTGATAATACACAGTCAGAACTAGATAATACACATAACTAGTACTAGATAACACAGCTAGTACAATTAGCTAGTACTAGATAATATATATATAATGTATATAGTACTAGATAATATATATATAATGGTTTGAGGCTCTTTTATGTTCCTGGAGCAAGCAGATGCCTTTGGGTTCTACTAGCATGAGACAGGACATATGGAGATATTACTGGTGCCTGCTCTAGCAAATAGATGAACAGGAAGATAGTACTAGATAATATACACAGCTAGTACTAGATAACATAGCTAGTACTAAACACAGTAGTACTAGATAATACATATAGCTAGTACTAGATACCAGCTAGTACTAGGTAACACAGCCAGTACTAGATAATACACACAGCTAGTATTAGATAACATGGCTAGTACTCATCTTTCTCCTCCTTTGCCACACCTGGCCAGTTGCTGTGCTGGTGGGAGATGGAGAGTGGGGTGCGGAGGGGGGCTATGCTTGCTCAGGTGTGACCAAACCCTTATCACCCGATGATCCTTCTACCCCATGGTCCTTCTACCTTGTAGACAGAGAAGAGTTTTACTGCTATTAGTAACCAAGGAAGAACTATAGGACAGAGCTCAAATACTCTGCATTTCCTTCATTCCCTTTAACCACAGTATATTTATTTTGCTAATTTGGGATTGTGAGGTGAGTGAGAGAAACTCCATCTATAATAGAATCAAAAGCAATGCATTTTGTTTTCTCAAAAGTTCCCGAGTTTGAGTCAAGCTTCTGCTCAGCACTCCTCCTCTTCAATGTGTCTTTCCTCCTCTGAGAATCCACTTTCCCTACGCTGCAGACACCCGCACAATGTGAACCTGGGCTGCCACCGACCAGGTGCAGTACAAGCTCTAACCAATAGACAGGCAGTTGGGTTTGCACCTTAGCAGAGGGTCACAGCCTTAGGAAACTAAGATAAGGGGCTGGGTAGCAAAGGACACGAGGATCTGTCCCATGATGACAGCTGCTGGCCACTTGCTTCCTTTCCTGAGAATCTCAGTTCTGCAGCTCTATGGGTTTTCTCAACATGTTTGCTCTCCTAATCCCAATCCCCAAACTATACTACATTTGTTACTGAACCAGAAGCTGTCACTGCTGGCTAGCGGTGTTGGGCTTTTTTTTACATCCAAAAGAAGTAAAGAGAAGGAATTATTCTATCTACAGAGGAAAGAGGATTTCCCTCCTTGCAGACGTTCTTCTCACAGCATCAATCCCTCTCGTCCTCCTAAGCATCATGATCCCAATTTCCTCAATCATCCATTTATTACCCTCAGACTCCGTCATGCCAGGGAGAATTCATTCCCAGCTGCAGGAGTGGCTTTGAGTTGTTTGAGCCACACTTGGTGTTTTCACTGGTCTCACAATAACAGAACCAGAAGTCTTAAACCAACCAACACATGACAACCCCAGGAAATGAATATTGGACCAGGGATAGAGATATGACAAAAGTTGACCCATCCAGACTTATAGAACTATAGTTCTATAGTCTGGATATAGTTCTATAGTATAGGATATAGTTCTATATCCGGTAGAGGTAACTTAAGAAATGCCTTGCCCTCAAAGCTAATTGCATTGTAAGGAAGATATTCTTCAGTGTTTTTTGGGGGTTTTTGCCACATTGCTTAAATATTTAATAAAGGTTATTGGAGCCACAGATATGGTTTGAAGTGGTAGCACATGGGTTTCTATATGCGAGGCTGGATTTACTCCCTAGTACCTCATGGCCCTTAATATTTCTGGGAGTAACTCTGGAAACCCCTAGCACTAGCTGGAGTGGCCTCACCAATATTTAATAAGGAAAAAAATTGCTTATTTAGTAAGGATTATTATATATTTATCCCTATATTTATTTGCTTTACCTAATTTATTATAAAAATATTCTAGTCAACAAAGAATTATTTCCACAAATTAGTCAAAAGTGTTTGAATTTTTCCCAAAATTAGTCAAAAGTTGGTTAACACTGAGACGCAAACACCTGTTTGAGCAGTGTAGCAGAAAAGGATTATCATTGTTTATCTAGAGGTTATCAGGGTTCAACCATTCTTAAACATATTTTATAAGGTGTAACATCTTCACAAATTATTCCAATCATTACAATGTGTTGCACTTATGCTTTATAGTCTAATGGAAAAAAGGGAATGCAGCCCTTCCCATGAGGAAAGAACCCAAAGGCCCTGGCATATACCTAGGTAGAAATTGGTCATCTCAAGACAGGCTTCCAGGTCAGAGGGTTCTGTGCTAATTATGGGGGACTAGCTTGGCCCAGTAGCACCTGCAGTGACCCAAAGTCCTTATCGCAGAACTTGCAGACCATTAGGAATACCGCCACTCTCCCTAACCATATTGAGCTGGTGAAGAAAATAAGAAGGTTCTTGGGGGGCCGGAGTGATAGCCCAGAGGGTAAGGCGTTTGCCTTGCATGTAGCAGGCTGTGCCGGCCTGGGTTCGATCCCCGGCATCCCATATGGTCCCTCGAGCACCGTCAGGAGTAACTCCCAAGTGCAGAGCCAGGAGTAACCCCTGAGCATCGCCGGGGGTGTGACCCAAAAAAGGAAAAAAAAAAAGAAAATAAGAAGGTTCCTAGCCAGAACCCAAGTTTTCTTATCTCCTTATTTAAAAGCTTCCTATATAACAGGATATAAATAATTTTCTGATCCCTTTTGTGCACAGAGTGAGCACATGGGTGAGAGTAGCATTCTTATGGCTCAAAGCCATTATCTCCATTGTTCCACATCTTGGCAAACTTCTACATCAGGGTTTTTCAGTTTGGGCAGAAGATTCGCTGCTAGGTAACTTTTTGTTGTGGGAAACAATCCTCCTTAGCTGTGATGTTTCATAGCATCTCAGGTTTCTACCCACAAGAAGACAGCAGCAACTCTTCCATTGTGACTGTGGTCAAAACCACAGACACAACTAGCCTGTTCGAGAACCATTGCTCTACTGCTCTAACACACCAAAGGATTTATTTATTTCTATAATTCATAGATTTTACCACAGGCATCATTAGATTCAAGTTTGTAATGACTAACCCAGAAAACCATTGAAATGTAACCAACTCAGAGTTAGCATTTTGAGTTGCCGACTGTGGCGATTATACCAAAAAGCAATACGCTCATCAATATTATAAATTATATTCCTCTGGGTCAAATGACAGAATTTCAAGTCCCATTTATTTGTATTATAAACAATGATCCCCTTCACTTGATCACTTGATCACTTGAATCCGTACTCATCGATTTGCTCGAGCGGGCGCCAGTAACATTTCCATTGGACCCTATCACGTGCCAATGTAGCCCAATGGCATCTGGTTGATTCAGGAATATGAAGAGCCTCAAACCGTTCCTTCAGGGTCTTAACAAGGAAGTCTGACCATCTTGTAGGTGGGCGGCCACGTGATCTTTTGACATCCCGTGGGATCCAGTCGGTAACGGCTCTAGTCCAGCGGTTGTCTCCAAATCGCATTACATGTCCAGCCCATCTGATTTTCGATGCCTTAGCAAACGAGACAGCGTCCCTGATTCTGGAATAGCGACGGAGGTCAGAACTCCGATTCCTTCTCTCACTTGAGTGAGACGTGATATTCCAAGCATAGCTCTTTCGATTCCTCTCTGGGAGACCGAATAGCATTCTCATCCTGCTTTCGTAGGGCCCAGGTCTCTGAGGCGTATGTTAATGCAGGGAGAACGGTGGAGTCAAAGAGATGTGCCCGAGCCGGAGGTTCCAGCTTTCCCGTTAGCGGACGGCCGCTGCGTCTCGCTGCGTTTTCCCTCCAAACTACCACAAATATTCTACCCATTCCTCTGAGAG
>JAJIBD010007204.1:0-27128 GCA_021461705.1 Cryptotis parvus | reverse complement strand
ATAATTTCCTCAGGGACATGTCCCCATGGCTGCCCCTTCGATCTTGCGAGTAGCAATTAAGGTAATTGCAGCCTCCTCGTTTCTGATGATTGCGTCCCACCACCCAGCTCCTCCTTATGTGGATAGCACCCAGGCCAGGTCTGTGGCCAAGCATGTCTCCAAGTCCCCACCTGACTGGAAAAGGAAGCTCACACTCAGCCCAGCGTCACTGCAGTTTTCTCAGCAGCAGGGGCCCAGTCTGCACAGGACTGAGCTCTCCGGAGCTCTTCCTCCTCTCCCAATGGAGCTCACTCTGCCTGGTCACCTGCTCGCTCAGCCCCAAAGAGGAGCATCCGCACCCCTGTACTTCCCTCCCTTCCTCTGGCGGGTCACCACCACCCCCTCTGAACACACATGCCTGCCGGACCAGCGTGTGCTCTCGTGCCCCGTGGCACCCCCAGGTGAGCTGAATGAATCCATAGTGCAGGCTCAGACTTGCAGTTAATCACTCTGCACCTTTTTTTCACCTCTTCATTTCAATCCCTTGAT
Organism: Cryptotis parvus; assembly: GCA_021461705.1. Classification (NCBI taxonomy): domain Eukaryota; kingdom Metazoa; phylum Chordata; class Mammalia; order Eulipotyphla; family Soricidae; genus Cryptotis; species Cryptotis parvus. Next base: position 26,600 of record JAJIBD010007204.1, on the reverse strand, counting down.
CCAGTATCCATGTGCACAGAGGTGCAAGTGGTGGGGTGCACCCGGCTGCTCTGTGCAAGAGTCCTCTGTGTACAGGGTCTTGCCTGGGAAGTGCCACACCCTCCAGTTGAGGAAATCTTGGTGGGGGTGCTGGTGTTCTGAGTGGGGAGAGGAGGAGCACAGATTCATCTGGGGGGGTATCAAACCTCTTGGCTCCTTTCCGCCTCTTGTGCGTTCCAATAGTTTCTTAACTGTTTCCCCGCAGAGCCTAGATTAGTACCCACGTGACATGGGAAACAGTTTGCTAAGGATTTTTAAAGAAAGTGTGAGATCAACTCTGTATGCTTTCCCATGGCATAAGAGATTACATTGAAAGGTACAAAGGAGTGCCTTACCTCTCTCTGGCTGAAACTGCTGATCATTTTTGAGTGTTCAGTCGCTTTACTGGCTAGAGCATATGTCCTAAGTTTCCTCATTTTGGAAATTAATACTATATTTTTAAAAATTTTACACAAATAGCAAGTTTTATCCCAAAATTATCGGGATTGAATTGTATTTCCCCCTCAGTGTGGTGAACCACTCTCTGACTTCAATCTTTCTTGTCGTGAGTGGCTCTGCTTCCGCATGCAGATACAGGGGGTTTCAGATATCTTTTATGAATGTGTGCCTGACAATTGAACAGCCTCAGAAGTGAAACCAGAAACTTAAAGGTAAAAAAAAAAAGCAGAATAAGTCCAAATCTGCTTATTGAACAGTGGTCTTAAATAGCTGCTTGGGGCCGGAGTGATAGCACAGGGGGTAGGGTATGTTGCTCTTGTATGTTGGCTGACCCGAGTTCGACCTCAGGTATCCTATATGGTCCCCTCGAGCACCGCCAGGAGTAATTCCTGAGTGCAGAACCTGGCGTGAGGTCCTCTGAGCGCCGCTGGTGAGACTCAAAAAAGAAAAAAAAATAAATAAAACAAAAAAATAAAATAAAAAAAAAAATAAAACATAGCGGCTTAAGCTTTCACAACCTCCTCTGGGGTTACAGAACTGATTTTGGGGTAGGGAAGATTCACCAAAAAAAAAAAAAAATGTTTCAATGGTTATAGGTTTCTAATTGTTCAATGACAAAAACAGAATTCAGAATCAACTACACAATGGGTTCATGGTGTTTTGGCAACATTTACTCGTGTTGTATTTGGGGGATATGAAGGGCTCATAGGAAGCCCTGTTCAAAAATACTTCCAAGATGTCTTAGTATTTTAAGTTCCCAGTAACTCCTACAGAAGGAAATGTGAAAGAACTAAACAAACAAACCACAGTGATGAAGAAAACAAATAGTGTTTAACATCAGCTACCGAAAGCAGTGCAGAAATAGATAATACACGAGGAAGTAAACATCACGCAAAGATCTTCTAAAAATGCAGGGAGAGATTCTTGATAGCATCTGTGTTAGAGGTATGTTGTTTCCAACTAAAGTAAAGGGCTTTCAAAACTCCCAGTACAACAACACAGAGTAGCAGGTATTTACACATTTCGAAAGCATATTTTGGGAGAATTCAAAAAGTAGCAAACCATTAACAACTACAAGAATATGTATGAAAGCAAGTAATGACTAGAAATAACTCCACAAAGATAGCAAGTTCTTTGAGATCACCACGCCTTTTATTTGTGTGTATTTTGTGCGTGTGTTTGTCTTGGTATGGAAGACACACCCAGTCACAGTAGTGGTGGCCTGCGGTGGCAGGTCTCAGAAATATGTGCACTGACACTAGACCCATATTGGTGGCCTCTATTTATGTCTCTTGAACTCCTAGCCTCCCCAACGACTGGGCCAGAGAGATGTGACGGGGACTAAAGCACTTACCCTTGAAAAAGTCTAAAAGCTGGAAAACCACATCTGGTTGGTCCCCAGCACAGCCAGGGCTTACTCCTGAGCGCAAAGCCAGAGAGAAAGCCCCAATAGCCCCTGACCACCGCAGGGACTAAGCAAATCAAAACACACAAAATGTCTTACACTGGAAACACAAATCCGCACTAATTTAAATAATCTGGAGAGAATTTGAAATCAGAAAAGCTTTGCTTTTAGGTAGACTACTTGAAGAATTAATGGAAATCAACCTAAGACCAAATTTTCCAGACACAGGAAAGAGAAGGAGAAATAATAAACAGCTGCTAGTTTGTCACAAAGACGAAGCTTCCTTCCTCCCACTAGAGACAATTTTCATTAGGGCTAGATAATAGAACAGTGGGTAGGGCTTTTGCCTTGTATGTGGCCTACCCAGAGTTCAACCCCCAGCATTTGATATGGTCCCCCCACGCCCACTAGAGCAATTCCTGAGTGCAGAGCAACCCTGAGCACCACCTTAGGTATGGTCCCAAAAACACCTAATAAATAAATAAATATAGAAACAATTGCCATAGAATTAGAAATTTAAAAGATAACCTAGATTTCTACCCCTACTTTAAAGGGAAATGTAAAAATAGAAGTGGAAAAGAATTTTCCTGTAAGATGGACAATTTGAAAACTATCAGATTAGAAAATTTCAAAAAAGCCACTCATTTTTATATACCCCATTTCCATTTTGGAGTTTTTAATTGTATTACATTATTCACTATTAAATTGGGGATATAAGTTTGGAGCAAGATAAAGTTGAAAGGATTATTTCTGGGGAATTAGGTGAGGGTAAGAACTCACTCCCTTGGGGCCGAAGAGACAGGATAATGGTTAGGGCATTTCCTGCATGCATCGGACCTGGCTGATCCCCGGCATCCTATATGTTCTCCTGAGCACCGGCAGGAGTACTCCCTGAGTGCAGAGCTAGAAGTTGACTATGGGCACACACTGGTGTGGGGACCCCAAAATTAAAAAAATAACTGAAAACAAGAATTCACTGCCTCTCAGCACTACTCACCACTGATTCCAGCTGTGGTGCAGTCTCAGGAACCCCAAAAGTCAGTCTTTCTCTCTTCCAAGCACTGACAGGACATTCACATCTAAACACTTACACAATAGTCACATCTAAACATTCCTTCATCTAACAGATAAGGGAAATTCTATTGGAAAAATGTTTTTGAGGTAATTTTAATGTGTAAATGCCCTTGTTCTTCCAGTCTATGGAAATTTTTGGTGGTTGGTCAGTCCCCTGCTCCAATGTAGCGGCTATGTCAGTGGTTTCATCCTCTGCTTCATGGACCAATAACGATCGCCTGGGGTAAAAAGGTTGAAAAACCCCAAGCCCAGACCTGTTATTCGCAATTGTCTCCTCACAGGTGCATTCACAGTAGGTGCAGTGAAACTGAAAACCACTGGTGCTACCAAAGGCTGAGGTTTCAGGAGTTTTCTTGCTTTATTATCACCACCATATTGAATGAACTTGTTGATATTTTTAACCATTGTTGCACTGCTTGACAGACAAATTTGATTCATTAAGTTTTAAGTTTTATTAAAAATAAAGACATTTGTTGTGAAGGTAGTTTCTTCATCTAATAAACATTTTCACTTACCAATGGAGACAAAACCAGTGCTTCAATAAATTAAATTTTATTGTTACTCCTTGTTGACAATATAAGCTAGTGGGTTGCAGCATCTGTTACTACACATTTATAGACATGTACACACAACTTCTTATTGTTAGTTTTTTTTTTCAGGAAAGGGGGGAATTAAGTCTATAAAGTGAAAGTGAACAATTGGTGCTATTTGGGACTCGTCTGAGAGGCTCAGTGTGAGAAGTTAGTGGGAAACTGATCTTGCAGGGCAAGCATCATTTTCTGTTCAAAGTCATTTTGTTCTCAGCTGTTTGAGACAAGACTGTACTCTACATCTCTTTCTCTCGTCCCCACCCCAACCACCAATGCTGACACTTAAAGAACAGAGGTGCCACCACAAGGTTCCCCAAACTGGAAATGTCACAAGACTTTCTGGAATTTTGGAGTAAAAGTTTTACATAAAGCAAACTAACAATAAACTGCAGTTTTAATGACTAAACATCATAAAATAAATACAGAACTCTTTGCAGAAACAATACTCTCTCTGAAGTGAACACTATTTGTGAATATATTAGAACAATTCAATAGGATAAATCAAGAAAGCCTTTGCTACAACACACTACATGTTGCTTCCTTCCATTTTCATATTTAGGAAGCTAAAATGCTTAGAAATGGTTAATGATTATCTCCAGCAATAAAGAAAACCAGTCTTTCTTTTTTTTTAAATAATACCACATTTATTTCCCATTTAAAGGAGTATTTTATACTTTGATGAGCTCCCTTAAACATCCTACCAATTTCTTCTCTAAATTCATTGTCAGAGAAATCATGCACATCTGCATTCCTTTGAGTTTTCAGGGTTGATTCCTTTATCTGTTCTTCGAACAGGGATCTGCATTGTTTCCCCATAAAACCAGTCTTTTCTTTATTTGATTCACTCAGTTTTACTTATAAAAGTTGCAGGGAATTTTCAGTGTAGATTTTCATCTTCGTCCATCCACTGAAAATCACTAATGCTCAACTTTTGCCTCCTCTTCCCCTTAGCATTACTGAACTGTCTTGTTGAGGATCAACTAATTTGTTCACAGATTTTCAGGTGCTCATGATGCCATGGCACCCTGGAGGAGCATATCATGGTGGAGTAAAGCTCCTCTGACAAACACTACAGAGTGAGAAGCTGTTGACCACACACTAGAGCCCCTTATGGCCACTCAGACCTTGAATCCTGCTGGCCTCTCCATTTGTACCTTTCTGTGTCTAGACTGGACCTGATTTTTGTACCTTCAGGGATCACTCTAACATGCTGAAATCTGTGAAATCTTGCCCAAGTAGACTTCATTTCTCTTCTGCCCCGTCCCTGAGTACCCCAACCACACAATGACCACGTTCCCCACTTTAGTAACTCCAAGACCCATATGGCGTCACCTGAGAAAGTCATTCAGGAACACAAGGTCCATCTAAAACAATAGGTATTAGGACCCGTGAGGCCAGCCTGGCATCCAGGGAAGCACCTCCAGCAGACACTGTTCTCAGACTGGGATGTAGACACAATGGTAGGGACGCGCCATTGTACCTGGTGTAGTCCCTGCCAAACACTGAAGTCTATCATTATTCCTTGTCTGAATTCTATACCCTCCAGACATTCTGTTGCCATCATGGTGGCCTTTGTCTCTGGAAGTCCTATCTCTGAAAATATCTCCAACAGTGCAATATTCAACCGAACTCATCAGCTTTTTCCCAGTCTTTTTTATATTCCACTAAATCTGGTCTTCCATCTCTGGAAGACCAGATTTAGTGGGAATTTTTTCTTTCATTTAAAAAAATATTATTATTATTATTATAACACCATAAGATATACAATTATGAAAATGTTTATGTTTGAGTTTCAGTCATACAGTGTTCCAGCAACCATCCCTCCACCAGTGCCCATTTCCCACCACCATGTCCCCGATTCCTCCCTCACCCAGCCTGCCTCTATGGCAGGCACTATAACTCTTTTCTCTCTTTAACTCTGTCTGTCTGTCTGTCTCTCTCTCTCTCTCTCTCTCTCTTACTCTCTCTTCCTTCTCTTACACATTGTGGCTTGCAATACATACATTTAGAGGTTATCATGTATATCCCTTTGCCTACATTCAATGCTCATTTCTAGGCTGGTATTATTATATTCAATGATTATTAGCACACTGTTCCTTCTCTGTCTTATCTAATCCGGAAAACAACTAGAGTGGCCAAGAACAGACAACTGGATAAAGAAACTTTGGTACATCTACACAATGGAATACTATGTAATTGTTAGGAAAATGAAGCTATGAAATTTGCCTATAAGTGGATGGACATGGAGAGGACCATGCTGAGTGAAATTAGCCAGAAGGAAAAGGACATATAGAAGTCTGCATTTATTTGTGGAATACAAAAATATATTTATAGTATGATACCAATATCCAAGGCTAGGCAAAACATGGATCAGGAGGTCTTGTCAATGTGTGGAATCAACTGCAAGTGTATGTGTGGGAGTCAAAGGTTCCCTTCATTTTTAACCCTAGCTCTCACTTCCTTTCAGTTTTCCTTCCTACCCAGCCTGGACTCCTCTGTTGAAGAACTCCCCAATATCCTTTCAGATTTGATGTGAAATCTTTCACATCAAAGAGTACCCAGTACCCTAAATGTGGATCCAACTCCCACCACAGCTGTTTGGCTCTGCTCCATCTAGCCATGGTCCTCTGAATGGTGACCACATACCAGGCCAAGAGGTCACTCTTACTGTGTCCAGTGAGTACTTGGTGGAAGGGGTGTGCAGATTTCTCACTGAACTCAAGAGAGTCCCACATTGATCACAGTGAGTCTGTAGGGTCAAGCACCAAGCCAGCACCTCACAGAGGGTTTTCACAAAGGAGCGTGAGGGCCCATCTGGGCGCCAGGGACTCCAGCATTTTCCCTTGCTTGTGGATAACTCTTGTCCCCACTCCTCCAGCACTGCTCCAAACCAATGCACTTTCCTCAAAAATTAACCCCCCTGCGTGGACCTTTCTCACAAGGCGCCATTACCTACCTCACAGAGAAAATAGAGGTCGCCACCCCCAACCCCAATTCCCACTCTGAACCCTATCTAATTTTTGCACATGCTGTCTTATTTTCTGTCTTGGAGAAGCCTTGTCCGTCCTGCATACTCCAATCACACTCTGCTTTCAGCCTCCCTCTCCCTAGGAGACCTTGCTCCATCAACAATCAACTCCCTTTATCATATTACAACTGTCCGCTATTTGCTTCTTCCTCCTGCATAAAAATCTCTGCCAAGTATCACCACTCCTTAAAAGGAAAAAGATCTCTGAATCCTTTGTCTGCTGCTAATGTGCCCCATTTCCTGTCATTCTTTCCTCAATTTTCTTTTTTCTTTTCTTTTCTTAAAGGCCTCTTTTGCCTTTTAGCTTGCTCTTCTTCAACCAAGCAAGAATCTTATGCAAATCCCAGCCCAGGACTGCAGGTCTTGACCTCAGCTCCACTCCTGCTTCTAAGCCTGGAGCTGCACCCTCAGAACCTCCTCCACCAGGGTCCCAGTACAGTTTCCCCATTTGAACAGCTCAGGTGAGGAGGCTGTGGTGAAACACAGTGTCCTCAAGGAAGCAGCTGGTCTGAGAGAAATGTAACAAGAGAGTCACAAGGGCTTTGGGAAGCCCTTAAGATCCATCTGCTTACCCCATTGACTAAGTAAGAACCCTTCCGGGACTTACTACTAAAAAACAGAGCCATGGAGCAGCTTCTAGCAAGCTTCAAAGAAGGGCTTACTTCAGCATTCAAATTGCTATCTTCAAGGTCATTCTGTGACCTGTGGGGAGCAGCCCCCCCGCCCCATGATTTGAGCCCTCTGTTCTCCTAACCAGCCTGTAAAGCCTTCACTAAGACAATGAATGGTGCCTCACTTGAGCAAATCGATGAATAATGGGATGTCAAGTGATCAAGTGGATCAAGACAACGAATGACAATTATCACCTCAGTCAGTGAATGGGTGTCGGGCGCCCCGCCGGGTCCCCGACAGTGCCGGAAGCGAAGTTCCCTCTCTACCTCCGGGCCGGTGAGGAATGGATGAACACTCAGGAATCCGATGCGGTTTTAAAAAGGCTTTACTTATCACAGGCTCAGGCATACAAATCAGCAAAAAGGAAAACCCGATGCTTAGGGATTCCAGGCTAGAGGCCCAGCCACGTGTAGGCCAAGATGGCGACCACCACGTGTAAAACTTCCAAGGGGAATAAACGCCACAAGGCGCAGATCCCACAGGGAAGAAGAAGGCCAAAAGCCAAAAGCCAAAAAAGCCGCAGGGAGCCAAAAGCTGAAGGCTGAGGGAACCAAAAGGCAAAAGGTGAAGGGGGCCTCAAGTCAGCCCCCTTATATACACCAAAGTAATCCAATCGGGAGGTTGTCATGCCAACAAAGAACCCTAAACAGAGTGTAGTGCCACACCCTATTGCAGGTATAAACAAAAGGTTACACCAAGGGACTAATCCCCAGATCATCTCTTATGTAAAACACTGGAGAGAGAGAGAGGGCTGATATAAAGTAATACATCTTAACTTCATGAGCTTCATGTAATCTAGATGGTACCCACAAGTCCCTTCTTATTATTATCTGCACCAGGGTGATTCTGAGTATCTTGTTCTCATGTACTGAAAGGGTCATACCTCGCCTGCTTAGAGCAAACTAGTATGATCCTTCCTATAGTCTTCCTATAGTCTCAGCGGAGCCAGGGTGGTAGTCTCCTGGTAAATTCCTAACTGTCCCACGTTGGGTGCAGTGGGTATAAAGAGGAGCTGTGCCCAATCTAGAAAATATAGAAGTCTTAGTAGATGTATAAGTCAGAAGTTATTTAATCAAGGTGACTTCTGTAACTGCCACACCCTCTAGCAGTGTTTATATAGAAGAGAGATCTCATTAGAATGAACCTTGGCTTAAATAAGATTAAGCTGGGAGTGAGTAAAACAACAAAACTCCCAGATTAGCTAAACATGTCCTCCAACAAATGGGGACAAATATATCCAAACACACTCTAGAATCTATTTAGCAACACAACCAACAACCCCCAGTTCCCATGCCCAGCCAACTCCCACTTTTAAATGTCTCCGAGGATGTTGGCTAGTGTTCCAAGTTCCAAGCCACTGTCTTGGAACTTACTATCCTTATGGAAATTAGAAACCAATAGAGGTTATCATTTTTACAGAGATAACATAGATACACGGTGAAGAGATGCTAGTGGTACATCAGTAAATGCAAGAACTGAGGGCCCACTCTACTACCAAGAATATCCTGCTCACACAGCAGAGCTTGGCAAGCTACCCGTGTCATATTCTATATGCCAAAAAAACCAGTAAAAATAATAAGGCCTCACTCCCATGATCTGAATGAATAGTTTAAGGCTCTTTGTGTTCCTGGAGTGGAGCAGATGCCATTGGGCTACACTAGCACATGACAGAGACAAATGGAAACATTATTGGTGTCCTCTCACTGCAAATGGATGAACAACAGGAAGACAAGTGGATACAAGTAAAGTGAATCATATATCTGGAATATAAACCAAAAAATCTGACCATGTTCTCCCATCTCCCCTCAGAGATTCTAGCTTCATTGACAGTCATCTCTCTTCCATATGATAATCTGTCCTGCTCAGAGACATAAAGACATACATGAAGGCATATTGTTAGAAGGAACAAATCTCTATGAATAGAAAGAGGGAAAAGGTCATTGTCTCTATCTTGAGCAGTGACTTAAAGGAGTCCCTCTAAAATTCTGACTCCACTTAATTCTTTGGGGTGTCCAAACAGGTACATGGAACATCTTAGCCATGCTAATAAATAGATATTCTTATAGATACTTTTTTCTTTTCTTTTTTTTTTTTTTTTTTTGCTTTTTAGGTCCACCCAGCGATGCTCAGGGGTAAGTCCTGACTCTGCATTCAGGAACTATTCCTGGCGGTGCTTGGGGACCATCTGGGATGCTGGGATCAAACCCAGGTCGGCTAAATGCAAGGCAAACACCCTACCCGCTGGACTATCACCCGGCCCCAGATATTCTTTTTCTTCCTTTTTTAAATTTGCTTATACCACCATGAGATATTCAACTACAAAGATGTTCATGGTTGGGCTTCAGTTATACAGTGTTCCAGGACCATCCCCTCCACCAGTACACATTTCCCACCACCAGTGTACCAGATTCCCTCCCCCTCTCCCCAGGTCTCCACAGCAGGCACTTTTTCTCCTCCTCCTCCTTCCTCCTCTTCTTTCTCTTCCTCCTCCTCCTTCTCCTCCTCTCTCTCCAAAAAAGGTCATTGTCTTCCTCTCTCTCCTTCTTCTTCTTCTTTCTTCCTCTCCTCCTCCCTCCTCCTCCTCTTCTTCTTCTTCTTCTTCACCTTCTTCATCTTCTCCTTTCTTCATCTTCTTCGCCTTCTTCTCTCTCTCTTCGCCTTCTTCATCTTCTTCATCTCTCATCTTCTTTGTCATCTTCTCTCCTTCCTTCTCCCTCCTCCTCTTTCTCCTTCTCCCTCCTCCTTCTTCTTTTCCTCTCCTTCTTCCTCCTCCTCCTCCTCCCCCTCCGCCTCCTCCTCCCTCCTTCTCTTATACATTGTGGTTTGTCATACATACACTTAAGGGTTATCATGTAAGATAGTCTTTACATTCTAAAGAACACAGACATTTTATGTTTATAATTCTTACTTAAAAGGGAAAGAAAAAAATGAACAAAAACATGAAAAATTTATATAAGCAAAGAGATTCCATTCTCAAACTCCTCAGTCCAGTATATAGGTTGAAAGGCTAGAGTTCCTCAAATAAACTTCTAATCTATTCCCAAAGCCAAGTAATTTGTAATTTCTACCCTGAGATACTTTAGAGAGCAAGAGTAATTGTATGCCCATACACAGACTAGAGATTCACAACTACTTACTTAAAGAGAAAGGGAGAGCCAGTCAAATTTTATATACATACAAGTAACTGTCGAATTATCAGGTTGAGTGCTTTGGATATGAAAGGAAAGATTCTCAATTATTTATAATGTTTTATGTTAATAGATCTAACAGTAAACAATTTCGGTGTGAGATTCATTCCCTCCACAATATTTTGACTACAATGATATTCCACAAGCTGTCAGCATGGATAGAAAATTTCCATAACTTCCCACTTCCACAACTCAGACCTTCTTGCTCATTTGGCCTTCCAGGTGAGGTTAATGTCTCAACTTATACCAGAGATAATAATTTTCCAGAGTTAAGAAGCAAAGGGCATCCATACTCTAAGAGAGGCCCAAAGGGCCACAGTGAAATAGAACCAAACGGAAAAAATTTTCAAGACACAATAAAAGAGAGAAGGAAAAGCAGTAGAGAGGAAGGTATAGGATGGGAGGGACAGGGAGGAGAGTGGAGAAGAGGGACAGGGAGGGGAGGAGAGAGGAGGGACATAGCAGGGAGGGGAGGGGAGAGGAGGGACAAGGAGGGGAGGAGAGAGGAGGGAGAGGAGAGAGGAGGGGAGAGGAGAGAAGGGACAGGGAGGGGAGGGACAGGAAGAGAAGGGGAATGGAGAGGAGGGATAGGAGGGGAGGGAGAGGAGGGACAGAAAGGGAAGGAGGAGCAGGGAGGGAAGGGGAAATGGAGAGGGAGGGTCAGGAAGGGAGGGAGAGGAGGAGGGAGGGAGAGGAGGAGGGGAGGGAGGGACAGAGAGGGGAGGGGAGTGAGGGGAAGGGAGAAAAAGAAAGATCTATCTACGTAATTTTTAAAACTATGTTAACATATATCTATATATTATGTAACATAGATCTATATATCATATAGATATATGCTACATAGTCTAGCCTATTCTACCAATATCTTAACTCCAACAGAAATATGAATTCTATAATATTGTGAAATCAAGCAAGAATTTCTAAAATAGAAGCAATTGGAAAATGTCCTAACCTCCAAAGTTAAATTCAGATGTGGAAAATCCAAGCATAGTACAATAGACTTAAGCAAGAAATGCTACAAATGAAACAAACAAGAATTTGGGTGTATAGTCATTTTACTGATTACATTGTAGCCTGAATTTAGAAAATCTTTGATGTTGCTATAGAAACTGTTTTTATTAGATATGGTTGGAGATACTCTTTAATTACAAATTAAATTAATTGAAAACATGTAGAAGTATAAAGAATACCTAGAAGACTTATGACAAGTGGCAAAAAGAGGAATACATACATATTCCTGCCCTTAAAATGAACGGCACACAGGAGCTAGAGTGACAGTACAGCACCTAGGGCATTTCCTTGCACATGTTCAACCTGGGTTCGATTCCTGGCATCCTAAATGGTCTTCTGAGCACTGCCAGGAGTAATTCCTGAGTTCACAGCTGGGAGTAACCCCTGATCATTGCTGGATATGACCCCAAAATTAAAAAAAGAAAGGTATGTGCAAAAAGTATCTCCCAAGAAAACTGCACACACTTTGAAATCCACTTAGAATAATATGAACAATTACACAAATCAACCCAGTATGACTTCAGTGTGATAATTACAACTTATGGGAAGAGAACCATGGACTTCTAATGCTTCTTTCAGATTTTAAAGCTCATGGGGGGAGGGGGAAGTGCTCCTTGAACTTTTACGTGGAAGACAGTAGAACTTAGTAAGTGCTACCTGAGAGATAGCACACTAAGGGAGTACTTGCTTACTACTAAGCCTGGCTTAATCCCTGAGATCACATGGTCCCTTAGCACTTTCTGGGAAGATCTTGAGCACGTACTCAAGAGTATTCCCCAAGAATCACCGGAAAGTTTCCCGAAAGACCCATATGAAAGAGTGGGGAAAATCACCTAGAATGACATTCACATGAACAATGCTGTAGGGTCACTGCTGGGGTTGGCTGAGACCCAAAAAAATAGCATTCCTCTCCATCTTCTCTCTCTCTCCTCCCTGTAACTAGTAAGAGACAAAGAAGAGAAAAAGAGCAAAATGGATGGTGCCAGAGACAACATGTTTATATCCAGTCAAATCTTAAGTTGAACCCTAATTCCCAGAGGGATGGTGTTTGCAAGTGGGGCTTTGGGGGATGCTGAATCAGCATAAATAGAGCTGTCTGATGAGAACAGTGTCTTGAGAAGAAAAGGAGAGACTGCCACGCCTTCTCCAGGAGAGGGAACAGCAAGGAAGTGGATCCCCCATAAACAAAGAACTTGCCACCAAATCTGCCAGCACCTTGACTGCAGACTTCCCAGACTTCAACTCTGTGAGATTTAACTGTGGTTTGAGTCACCCAGTCAGTATGATTTCAGCTCTGTGAGATTTAACTGTGGCTGCCACCCAATCTGTGGCAGCCAGAGAAGGCCTAATTCTGAATAAAAAATATTTTGTCTAGTACTGAAATAGAACCTGATCAGAGGAAATAGGGTTTCTGTCTGCAGCAATTAGGTTTCCAAATGGCCAACGCCCAGATTTTAAGATTTACTCGGCCACAGACATCATTCTGATGTCACAAGCCTTCTCACATGGGAGCCTGTATTCGTGGACCTCAACACAGGAAAACACGCGCACTTATATCAGACTTGACTTAGACAAAGACAAGAACAAGCAAGGAGCTGCTATATTCAAATTGTTCTCCCCATGTTTATAAGTCAAATAACCCCCCACACACACACACACCCACCCCACAGAATAGCAGCTCGAGGGTAAGACTCACAATTGCTATGTAAACTGAATATCTTCCACATGAAAATAATCATTCAGATTGGAGAAAAGTGCTCTTGGCACACTAATTCTGGGAAGACATGTCATCTGATAATTAAGCATTGGATCAGGTCAATATACTCTTATTAAAATAAATAGGTTAAATCAGAGAACTGGTTCATTTTACAAGCATTCACTGATACCCAAAGGACCTAGAAATTTTGTAGGTGATGGGAATATAAGAAATGAAAGATAGATACGGTTTCAAGTCTTGTGAGGTTTATAAGCCACCAAGCAGATTCAACTGAATAAGTCATAATAATCCTAAATTCTGCCAGGATGGAAGAAGAATAGAAGCTCATGAGAGAAATCTGACCTTAGAAAGATGTGGAAATTCTACTGCTGACACTTTCAAGCAGAGAATAAAGCACTAATAAGAATTAATCAAATTCAGGCCAGAGCGATAGCCCAGCGGGTAGGGCATTTGCCCTCGCACGCCGCAGGCCCATGCCGCCCGGGTTCAATCCCCGCATCCCATATAGTCCCCCGCGACCGCCAGGAGGTAACTCCTGAGTGCAAAGCCAGGAGTAACCCCCTGAGCATTGCCGAGTGTGACCCAAAAAAGCAAAAAAAAAAAAAAAAAAAAAATTAATCTAGAGAGATAGTATAGCCTTAAGGTGCTTGCCTAGTACCTGGCTGACCTGAGTTTGATCTCCAGCTCCCCATATGGTCCTCTCTGAGCTCTACCAGGAGTGATATCTGAGCACAAATCCAGGAGAAAGCCCTGAGCACCACTGGGTGTCCCACCAGCCAATAATGATTTAAGCAAATAAGTTTCTCAGGAAACCAGGTGTGAAGTTTGTGGAGCCAGAGCAAAGAGTGAAAATGTAGTGTAAGCAACAAACCAATAGATCTTTGGGGAGTCTAGGATAGTGGTGAGAAATGAGGGAAGAGATGGATTCTGTTAAAGAAGTTAAGGAGGAAATAAAAATATTGAGGATCACACTTTAGAAAACTCACTATGACTTAAGAGAGAGAGAGAAAAGAGAGAGCCCTGCAAACCTTTTAGATACTATCAATATTGTAATGGAAAATAAACGACAATATTTTAATTGAAAGGTATCAGTGCTTAGAAGAGGGGACTTGACATAAAACGGATGGAAACGGGTATTTTTTTAAAAATGTTTTGTAGGTAAAACAACCAAAACTTAGTGATCCTGAGAAGGTGTAACCAGTGTAAAGATGAAAGGAAGAGAAAATAATCTAGGTATATCTACCTTGAAGAGCAAAGGGGATACTGGTGCATTTTTAAACTAGGGAAACCAGATGAATGTGACACGGAAACAGACCAGGACATTTTTCTTTCCAGCTTTATATAGAACATACCAATAGAAGTTGCCCAGAAGACATCTGGTGTATGGAAAAAAAGGAAGTAGGTTTGGGCTGAAAGAGCAAGCGGGATCAATGACACTAAAGTGGCTGAAGCTCTAAGCATGTTATTAAGCGGACAGGACTTGGTGGTCTGTCAACAAACAGCATTACTATTCACAACTCTCCTTACAAGTGTATTCTGGCAGACAACCCTGCTCATTCACAGCATCCAACACCTCTACCAGCTCCTGTGACCTCTGGGAGCAGGAGGGAGGGCAGCAGTAAATCCCAGCAGTGCTCAGGGTTTGCTCCTGCTCTGTGCTAAGGGATCACTTTGGCAGGACTTGAGCCATCTGTAGTACCAGGAATCAGACCTGGGTCTGCCCTTGCTCACTGGACTGACTGACTCCCTGGCTCCTCCCACAGCGTTTAATCCATTTTATGGTGTCAGGCATTCTGTCCCTTAACTCATGTCATTACACTGTACACACAGAATTTCTACTGTGACTCCTTAAGTATATTGGATGACAGAAAAGGAGCCTAGGTTTCTTGTCCTCCCAGAGAAGGGTAGAGACATGAAAATCACTGAAAAATGCAGGAAGTCTGCCATAAAAGAATTATGTTCCAGATCCTTGGATTTATTTAGTTCAATCTACAAATTATAGCAGAAACATATTAAATCATTAAAACAAAAATAGCATTAATGTCTTGATTTTCTTTCATCTTCTAGTGTTGATTCTTTAAGTCACAATAACTATGTCTAGTTATTTTTGGTTCTACCGCCACACCAAGAAGTGCTCAGAGGCTATTCCCCTGCTTGGTGCATGTGGTTGCTGCCGGTGGTACTCAGGGCCCCAGGTGGTGACAGGACAAAGCACAAGTGTGCTGTGGGCAGAGCATGTACTCACATGCTCAGTCCACTGAGCACTTTCTCTCTCCAATAACTTTAATAAAACAATAAATAACATTATTGCTAAGAAGAGAATAGCTATTCAGAAATATTTTAAATTAGGTTCAGATGTTTAAATATCAGAGTGTCTGCATAGCACTAAATTTAGAGTTCTAGAAATTAATGTGGAATGTTGAAGCCAACTATTACCCTTAGCAGAGCTTCAGAACACCAATAGGAAGGAGAGAAGGATGTATCTCTTGAAATATCTCCAGTGTTAATCACATTCAACTTGATGAAGCGCCCATAGTTTATAAGATATTAAACTAATATATCCAAAGATGTTCTTAATCCCCAGTATTTTAATATGTATATGAATAAACAAGTACAAAATCTTTGTAAACTGACTTGCTTCAATTTAATGTTATGTTTGGTCTTATTATTTTTCTGTTTTTTAATTTTTTGTTCTGTGTTAGGCGTTGTGTAACAATATTGTTAATGGTAGGAGTTCATGCATAACACATTACGGCCTTAAACCTCCACCAGAGGCACCAGTGTTTCCTCCATCATATTTTTGAATGATGTCCTTTAAAAATCCCTATGGGGGGTGGGCCGGGTGACAGCCCAGCGGGTAGGGCGTTTGCCTTGCACGCGGCTGACCCGTGCCGGCATGGGTTCGATCCCTGGCATCCCATATGGTCCCCGAGCACCGCCAGGAGTAATTCCTGAGTGCAGAGCCAGGCGTAACCCCTGAGCATCGCTGGGTGTGACCCAAAAAAGCAAAAAAAAAAAATCCCTATGGGGGGACAGAGTGATAGTATAACAGGCAGCGATCTGCCTTGCACACAGCTGACCCAGCACCTCATTGTGGTCCCCCGAGCCTGCCAGGAGTGATCCCTGAACACAGAACCAGGAGTAAGTCCTTAGCACCACCAGGTGCAGCCCCAAAACAAACAAAAATACTGATAATCTAGAAGATCCCTCAGCCAGGGGCTGCAGTCACCTGTATTCCAGCACATGGCCATAAGTCCACATTGCCAACACGTCATGTGTGCCAAGCACGAACTTGACAGTTCATTGTCCCAAATCTTTGAACAAGTTATTGTATACTCAGGTTTGTGTGTAACGACCACAAAATAAAAGTGTGAACCCCAGTAAGCACCCAAGTTTTTAAAGAATAACCAGAAGATGTGTGAGCACTGTCTCCAGGAAGTGTGATTGCTAACAAACACAAATAGAAATGAATGAATGAATGAATGAATGAATGAATGAATAAATAAATAAATAGAAACAAATAAATAAATCTCCTAGGCCATTTTGCCATTCTTTGAAGTCTAAGTAATACACAGACAGCAAATCCCTCTTTCTAAATTGCATAATTTAAGAAAAGGATTTAAAGTTAAGCAAAATCTCTAGCAGATAAACATACAGCATAATAGAAGCACAAGGAATGGTGGAAAGTCCAAATTGGGGATTGAAGATCAGGTAATGCTCACTAGAAGAGAGTGCATCTGGGCCAGACATCCAGTACAGGAGTTAAGGCATTTGCCTTGCATGCAATTCACCCAGGTGTGATCTCCAGCCCACTATGATCCCCTGAGCACGGCCAGGACTGATACTGCCTTGTTCAGGTTGGAAACACAGAGCTGTTCTATGGGTGCAGCTCTGAGACAGGCTCTTGAGGTTGCTGTGGCTCCTTCCAGGGACTCTAAGCACACCCAAAGACTCACTTGCTCACTGCCCACAGAGCCCGCCTCCTAGGCATGCTGCCCTGGGCTGAGCTGGAGAAATCAGATTTTTTGGCCACGCTGGGAGACCCCTAGTCTTGCACATCTGCCTCCCTCCCACTCCCCTAAGCACCCCTTGACTTTGCTGCACCCCAGTGCTCCCAGAGTGCCACTCTGGGTTCTACCTGTCCATCCACATTGCTCCTGGGGTGTCCCAATTCCTTTACTTTTCCACAAATTCTTTTTTTGAGGGAGGGGCTTGGGGGCTGGGGCCATACCCAGCAGTGCTCAGGGCTTATTCATGGCTCTATGCTCAGACCAACAGGTGCAGAATTTGAAAACTCCCTCCCAAATCCCTGAAAATAAAGTAAGAGGGGCTGGAGAGACAGCACATCAGGTTCTTGCCCTGCACACAGCTGACCCAGGTTCAATTCCCAGCACCAGATGGGGTCCCCCAGCCCCCTGTCAGGAATGATCCCTGAGCACAGAGCCAGGACTAATCCCTGAGCAGTGCTGGGTATGGCCCCAAATCCCAACATTCTCCCCCAAAAAAGATTACATATACTTCAAGTTTTAAGAGAAGGCAATAGCACATTAAAGGGAAAGTCAGAAAAACATTCCAAGCAGAGAACAGATGTGGAAAAGAATCAATTATACAGAGAGCAGAGCTTCTCAGCAGTGATGATCAAGCATTTTTTAAATTACAGTCACTTGGGTGGAATTCAAGACCTACAGCTCTCTGAAAACAACTATTTTCACTCTCCAGTGAAAAAGTGATTAAAAAATTAAAGGGACAGGCAATGAATTTAAGCAATATTAACACACAAATAAACTATCTTCAATAAAACTATTAGTACATATTTAATTATATGTTTAAACAAAAATAATTTTGTATTAACTTTGTAAATCATCACACTTAAAGACATTTGTACTTTTTATTTTGCTTTTTAAGTAGGTAATACAAGATCATGATAAAAAGTAAGAAAATATAAAAAATTAAATTTTACTCCCCACTTTTTAGAATTCTATAAAATTTACAAATATTAATAGTTTTACTTGTTTTCTTCCAAATATTATATGTATTCAGTACAAATATACTTTAACACACATACATAATGGGTGAATTTCTTTTTGTCCAAATTTTTTAAACATAATTTTGGAGAACTGTCCAGAATAGTTCATTATATTTTTCTCTTTTTAATTTATTACTTAGCTCTTTATCTTGTGCTAATCATAGGGAAAAATACAATCTTTGTTTCTTTATATTTCTCATGACTTCTTTCTTAGTTTTTCCTTTAATACCATCCATAACTATAGTGTAAATACTAAAAGCAGGAAACAAATACTACTATAGCGTTATCAACTAAGCCATCAATTTTTTTCTATGCTCAACTAGTTTTCCACTTACATCCTCTCTCTGCTCCAGAGTCCTTCCCCATTCCCACATGGTGATGGGCTGTTCCTGTCCCTTGGTCCCCATTCTGTGAAAGTCATTTAGTCCTGTGGTTTTATGTCCTTGACACTGGGCAGCCGCACTTATGAGCAATTGCCCAGAACTATGGTAAGGTGGCTCTGTCTCATATTTGGCTTCAGGGCTGAGACAGCAAAAAACCAGGGTCAATCTGGAATATGTGGTTGTCAGGAGAGTAAGAAAATGCACCCAAAGACGGTGTTTTTCGGGCAACACAGAACCAGTGGGACCTGTTAACTAATGAGCAGAACTGGATCTGTCTGAGCAAAAGAGAATGAAATGTTGTTTTTTTTTAAATGTTGTGTTTTAACCTCAGCAAAGAGTAAATATTTATGAGTGTGTATTGATACAATTCAATAATTGTGTAAATTCAATAATTGAGTAACTTTTTAAAAAATTCCACTTAGTGAATCAGAGCAAGAAACAAAACCAAAATCTCACAAGCATCACAGTTATAATGACTGCAGACAAGATTCACCAATAGATACAAAAATTAGTGGGCTAAAGGTTGAGGATAAATAAGATTTGCCCACTCTCAAAGAATTTCTCACGCAAAATATAAAAAAATATTAACTATAGAATAAATTAATAACTGTTAGATATGTTTAATGCATACTAACTAAATCATGTTCAAGAGCATTTAAACTTTGACAAATTTTATAGGCAATACACAAGTCTTAGTATAAATTACAGACCTCTTAATGTATGTTTTTACCCATTTGTACTTCATTATCTAAATAGTTATATCCTGTCCACTGTTTATTTTTCAGTGGAGTAACTGCTCTGAGTTTTTATAAATTTCTTAGAGTTCTTTCTACATTTGGAATATCAAAGCCTGGTATGCTAATGTACCAGGTATATCATCATATTTTCTAGAATTATACAATCACAAGGGTGTGGTCACGATGTCTGGTCTGTTTGAACATATTGATAATTTCTTATACAGTGGGTTCCAATGGCACAGTGGAGATTTAATCTTTTCCATTGACTTTAGTCTAAGAATATATTCTCAACTGCATTTAAAAAATTAGCTGCAATAAGCAATATAAAATAGATTATTCAGTGTATACTTAGGACAGTCTCAAATAGAGCTGGAGACAATTTTGAAATAAGTGTTGTTTGTAGGTGCAGTGGTGGTGGGTTTGGGTTTGACTAGTAGAAACCCACTGTGTTCTAAAAACTCAGTAAGTGAATGCAAGAACAGAAATTGGTCAGATTTGCATTCAACAACCCAGAAAAAAATGTCATGACTTTTATCAATACCATTCCCAATTATAGGCTAATAGTCAATTTAATTAATGCTGGCTAAAGAAGCAGACATGGTGATGGGGCGGGGGTAGGAAATGAGGGTCTTTGGTGATGGTGGGAGCACACTGGTGGTGGGATTGGTGTTGAACGATGAATCTCTCTAAAGTATTGTGAAAAACTTTGTAAATCATGGTGTTTAAATAAAGAGAAAATACTAAAAAATATTTATCCTTGGGAACAGAGTGATAGTACAGTGGGTAAGACGGTAATCCTGAATGTGGCTGATCCAGGTTTGATCTCCGGCATCCCATGGGATCTCCTGAACCCACCAGGAGTGATTCCTGAGCAAAGAGATGGGAATAAGCCCTAAGCACTGCTGGTGTGACACAAAAAACCAAACGCATTCCTATCCATTATCTATAGTATGACTTGCTAATATTTGATGGCACCGAATGTTAAATAGCTCATATGACCAGGAGTGTGTTCTCTAAGTGTGCCTCTGTGCTGAGTTCATAGTCACTTTTCAAATACTCCCAGTTTCATAATAAAGTTGGAAGAAGTTATTTCCTGTCTTAAAAGTACAAACAAAAATAAAGTATTTTAAAAGTTGACTGTTTTCATTTCTTATTTAAAAAAATTTAGATTTCAAGAATAAAACTTAAATAATTTTTTGTGTTTCTTTGCTCAAATAAGAGCTATATAAATCAGAATTTGTTGGAAAAAGATTCATAAAATTTCATATGTAGCATACTATCTAAAGTAACTTCAAAAATTAGATTCAAAACTAGAACAGCTTTTGCAGAAAAACATGGCCATTATTTTTTCCTATAATCATAACATCTGTGAGCTTATCTGCTTCTATGTCAGGCTGTCCTAGAGTACCAATATAACCACTGATCAAGCCGTAGAATCTGAGTCCTAATTTATGACAGTGATTCTGGGACAAGGCGACCTACGAATGACCCCCATCCACAAAGGCTAGTCAGTAAAGATGGGCTTCATCTCTAAGCCTGGCGTACCTACAATGAGGATTCTTAGGCACATACTGACTGCCATTACCCCTTCCTTCAGTTTTCTCTTTACAAAAGGGATAAGATTATAATATGTTTGGCAGTTTCAGGTTTTTTGACATATTTTATTTTTTGGGTTTCGATCACAACCAGTGGTACTCAGGGATTATTTCTGGCTCTGAATTCAAGAATCACTCCTGGTGATGTGTGTGTGGGGGGGATTATATGGGATGCCGGGAATGGAACCTGGTCATGCAAGGCAAGCGCCCTACCCACTGTACTATCTCTCTGCCCCTATACTTAGTATTTTCTTGTCTCTCTAAGGTATTGGTCACCATACTTTTATTAAATAGGAGCCACTCCTTATAGTTTTTAGGGGCTAACAGAGCCATGCTCAGCTAGGGACTGAACCCAGGGCCTCACGCATGCTGGGCATATTTCTACCTCTTCCACCTGAGTCTTATCCCCTGTTCCTACATGCTTTTGTGACCACATACTCACAATAGAAAAATATTTTGGTTTGTTCTAAATGTATGTTTTGCAATCCTCAATGTGTAAGAGAAGGAAAAGAGAAAGGGGGGAGAGAGGAAAAGAAAGAGAGAAAAGAGATAAAGAACCTGCCATAGACACAGGCTAGAGGGGAGAGGGAATCAGGGACATTGGTGGTGGGAAATGGGCACTGGTGGAGGGATGGGTGCTGGAACACTTATGACTGAAATCCAAACATGAACATCTTTGCAATTGTATATCTTATGGTGGTATAATAAAATATTTTAAAATTTTTTTGGTTTGAATCTGTGCTGTATGAGGGTCTTTGGGAGGAAGGGGCTTCCCCGCTGCTCAGATCACTGTCCATTGATGATTCTAGAGCAACTGACCCATTGGGTCCATGCAAGGGCCTAAAGACGCAACACTCACCCTGCAGTGCCAGGAAGCCCTAGGCCACCCAGCAGTGCTAGAGACATAGGCCACACCTACCAGTGCTTAGGGGCCTTGAGAGCTACACCCAGTGATCCCCAGGGGACCAGGTGATGCTGGGCACCAAACATGGTCAGAGACACATGCAGATATTCTGATTGCTGAACCCATCTCCCACTGATGTTTGATGAAATTATAAAGTATATACATCTGCCAGTCTGCTTACCCCTTAATAAAACCGCATTATCTTTACCTTTCAATAGTTTTCAGAAAACTAGTGAGAATTCTGGCATTTTCCTCATTCCTAATTAATCCTGTTCCATATACTTTATTTTTTTGTTTTGGTTTTTTATTTTTTAAGTATTTTATTATACCACCATGAGATATACAATTACAAAGATGTTCATAAGATGTTCATATTTGGGTTTCTGTCATACAGTGTTCCCATCCCTCCACAAGTGCCCATTTCCCACCACCAATGTCCCTAATTGCCTCCCCCTTCCTCTAGCCTGCCTCCATGGCAGGTTCTTTATTTCTTTCCCTTTCTCTCTTTCTCTTTTCCTTCCCTTCCACGTTGTGGATTACAATACATACATTAAAAGATTGTCCTGTGTATCTTTTTGCCTGTATTTAGTGCTCAGTTCTAGGTTGGTATTAGCACTGTTCCATATACTTTAGATCATACAAAATGGCCAATAACCCTGGGAGGTGCTGAAACAATGCGGGGTGGGGAAAGGAGTTGGGGTGTAGCATCAGCTGCTGCTGGCGGGGTGGGGGTGTTGATTGTTTCAAAAAAGTAGATTTCCAGGAGCACTGAATGAGTTGTATTTCCTTTTCCTTGGAAATGAAACAGTACAGAATAATCACATTCATTTTCCAGATATAAAGAAACAGGGCAGGAGCATAATGTTCAAAGATAATAGAAACAAAGGGCAGGGCAGAAGAGTGGACCCTTTGTGGAAGCTTGCCATAGTGACACATGGGGGGGGTCAGGGAGGACCGTGAGGGCAATGATGGGAGGAAGTGGTCAGCTTGGATGAGAACTGGGTGATGAAATGAGGTAAAGTGATATGTATAATACACTTTAAATAACAGTATCACAAACTACAGTGCCTTAAAGGGAAAAGGGAAAAGTGCCTGCATGGGGTAGAGATGAAGCAGGAGGGGACAGGGGTGGTTGGCCAGCCATGATCTACACTGAAGTTCAATTGTGAACAAGTTGGTCACTTGGCAATTCACAGTGATTGAACAAAAATTTTTTAAAAAGAAATCAAAAGGAGAAAAGGGGCAGCATACGAATTCAATTTGGAAATCTCTGCTTTAAAGGATAAATGACTTTACCAAAACCCAAACATGAACTTTTTAATTGTATATCTTTTTATTTGTATATCTCACGGTGGTATAATAAAATACTTAAAAAAATAAAGGATAAATGACTTTAGAGAGAGTTTTAACATACAACATATATCAAGGTCTGGTCCCATAAAATGTGGTCTATATTAGCTAAAAATAATCAATCTACTCGTAAGGAGTTAACCGAACAAGAAAATTGACACCTAATGAGGAGTAAAAGATTGAATTGCTTCTTAGGACAATATCTTAAGTACTGTTCAGTGATGTTCAGAATTTAGGAAAGTGATCACAAATCAGGTGCGAGGCACCTGAACTTTAGCTGAGAAAAGACAAAATCAAGGCAAGAGACAAAGGAAGCAGATTCTATTCAGTGAATATTGAGTGAACACTTCCCATGTGTACCCAGGTACCAAGCACTCTGGAAGAGCACAGATTAAGGAGAAAAGCAGGAACAGGGGCTGGTACACCTCAAAGGCCAGCCTGCTGATTAGAAAGGTGACCAACCAAGGGAATTTTTCTAACACCTGCAGAGGGTGCTAAATACTTTCATACAAAATCCCCCAAATGTAGTCTGCTTATTCTTTACATTGAGTGTCCTATGGCCCAGGCAGGGTGCACTAATAGACTGAGAGAGCACGGATCAGGACAAGGCACACATGTCTAAGCTCACAGGTGGTAATGCGTGAGCCACAGTCTGAGCTCAAAGTACCACAGACAAAGAGGGCAACTTCCCTGCTGGTCTTATCTGGTGACTTTTAATTTTGGTTTCGTTTTAAATTATAGAAGAACTTTTCCTTCAAAAGAAGAAACTGCCATATACACTTGCTGATTTACTATCACTTCAGCAGAACATTTGACATATAATGTTATTGTCTAATGCAAGTTCTTATTCAAATTGCGTAAATTTTTGTTGTTGGATTACAGTCCTCGGCATTTCAGGTATAGTGTGGCATTGTCCTGCAGGGAGTATAGGTTAATTGAATTGCACCCATTCCTGGAGATGTGTCTCCTGGGTGTGTCTCCTGGAGTGCTCCTGGAGACACACCCTATCCCCCAGGGCACACCCAATCCTCTGTGTTTAACTTTAACCTCTCCTTCTTCCCCTTCTTCCCCTGTGACTACCTGTTTGTCACATTCTTTCCTAATCAGGCACAGCAACTTACAAAGTCAAGCCTTCTGATAACTTGGGTTTTGTATTGTAAGTAAAATGTTGCTTTTTTTCTTTCCTTTATGCTCTTTGCATATTCTTTTTTAATTAATATTTTTTTTTTTGCTTTTTTTTTGAGGTCACACCCGGCAATGCTCAGGGGTTTCTCCTGGCTCTGCACTCAGGAATCACTCCTGGCGGTGCTCGGGGACCATATGGGATGCCGGGATTGAACCCGGGCGGGCATAGGCGGGCAGCAAGGCAAACGCCCTACCCGCTGGGCTATCGCTCCCGCCCCTTTAATTAATATTTTATTACACCACCGTGTCTGCCCCTTGAAGTGTTGCAGGTGTGGCTGCAGTGCTCAACTGCATTGGCAGACAGGAGAGAGGATTGTCTACACCCAGGGCTCTGCCCCATGGGCCCTGGATGGTTGATGGTCTGACATAGAAAAAGACTGGGCCCCTGGGATGAACCCAGGGCCACAGCAGAGCCTGGCAAGCTATCCGTGGTGTATTTCATATGCCAAAAACAGTAACAATAATGGACCTCATTCCCAACAAATGGAGGCGCTACTGACTCCCGCTCAAGCAAATCAATGAACAATGGGAAGACAAGTGACAAGTGATACCATAGTGAGATATACAATTACAAAGATATTCATGTTTGGGTTTCGGTCATACAGTGTTCCAGCCCCATCCCTCCACCAATGCCCTTTTCCCACCACCAATGTCCCCATTTCCCTCTCTCCTCCCCTAGCCTGCCTCTATGGCAGGTTCTTTATCTCACCCTTTGCATATTCTTATGTTAGAGCAATGTCCTTTTTTTTTTTTTTCCTTTTTGGGTCACACCCGGCAATGCTCAGGGGTTACTCCTGGCGGTGCTCAGGGGACCATATGGGATGCCGGGAATCGAACCATGGCCGGCATGGGCCGACTGCGTGCAAGGCAAACGCCCTGCCCGCTGGGCTATCGCTCCGGCCCCAATTTTTTTTTTTTCAGCAATGTCCTTTTTGTATAGACACAGGAAGGCAGTTAATGTTATGCTTTTGTAATATAGGAAATAATTGGCTCTGAAAACTCCTGGGCATCCATCATATTTTCCTGACTTAAACCTCAGTTGTCCTCAGATTGTCCGTAGGTCCTTAAACACCAAAAGGGAAGGTCCCATCGAGGGACTTGGACCCAGAACAAGCCGTGAATAAGCTACCATTGTCACAACATGGGACAGACTAAGCACCATAAGAAGTGTAATAAATTAAGAGTACAGTCATTTGGCCTGAGGACCGTAGTCTGGGATATGTTGTGAGATGTCCCCAGGAAAACTACCCTTTACCATGAGTCCAGAGAGACCATGTTAGTCTGTCCAGTGTATAGATAAAAGTCTGTACCTCTTACTAGGTATAGTAAATGACTAAAATTTATACTAAATGACTAAAATATTGTTGAGACACAGATTTAATTTGATTGTTTAGGAATAACCAGTAAAGAAAAGGAGAAAGTCCCTAGGCGGAATCTGGCCCTTGGGTGGATCTCCTAGAAGGAATCTAATGTGCTGTAGGCCCTAGATAAAATCTTCCCTTAGGTGGGTCCTCTAGTAGATTGTCCTGGAGGCAGGGGCCCCTACTTCTGATCACTGTTTACCACCTATCAGAAACTCCCTACCCCCAACCCTTCACAGTGTATCTATAACTAGTCAACTTTATTCGAATTAAACTGCCACTGATTGCCAATAAGACTGTGGTCCTGTTCCTTTGTCCATCAGTCAGGGGATGGTCATCAGCCCCGATGCACCAAGGGGCCCTGTCATCTGTTTGTTGGGGACCTCCCTGAACACCCAACAATTACAATGACTGAATAGCTTTTTAATTTAATTTTTATTTGTTTTTATTAATATTTTATTGTACCACCGTGAGATATACAATTACAAAGAAGTTCATGTTTGGGTTTAGGTCATACAGTGTTCCAGCACCCATCCCTCCACCAGTGCCCATTTCCTACCACCAACGTCCCAAATTTCCTCCCCCTCCCTAGTCTGACTCTATGGCAGGTTCTTTATCTCTTTTCTCTTTCTCTCTCTCTTTCTCTCTTCCTTCTCTTACACATTGTGGATTGCAATACATACATTTAGAGGTTATCATGTGTACTTTTTGCCTATATTCAATGCTCAGTTTTAGGCTGGTATTATCATTTTCAGGATTATTAGCACACTGTTCCCTTTTCTGTCTTACCTAACCTCTGACTCCCACAGGTTTGTGGTAGATTCCACCTATTGACAAGACCTCCTGATCCATGGTTTACCTGACCTTGGATATTGGTGTCATTCTCTCTCTCTCTCT
>JAJIBD010007203.1:77500-85745 GCA_021461705.1 Cryptotis parvus | reverse complement strand
AGACCGTGAGACATTACAAGATTTGGTGGCAGGAGGGGGCCGGCTGCACCTCAGCGAGGCGCTGTCCTTCCCCAGCCTGTGCGAGCTTGTGGCGCATCACCAGGTGCAGAGCCTGACCCACGGCCTGCAGCTCACAGAGCCCTGTAGCCCAGGTGCGTCCCCACCCGAGGCCAGGGCTGAGCCCAGGCGAGGACCAGGGGTCCCGGAACTGCTCCCGGTGGTGTGGGGTGAGGGGCCGGCCCTGCCTGGTGGGTGTCCACCACGGCCTCCCGAGCAGGCAGGAGGGGACCTGGGCGGGCGGGTTGGGGCCACACAGGGAAGTGGGCGTGGGTGTCTCTACCCCAGGATGAGCAGAAGCCGCTGCCCTACTGTGATCACTGGGAGCGGCCCAGGGAGGAATTCACCCTCCGCAGGAAGCTCGGCTCCGGCTACTTTGGGGAGGTCTTTGAGGGACTCTGGAAGGACCAAGTCAAGTGGCTATCAAGGTCATCCCGAGGTGAGTGGGTCCAGGCCATTTTCTGCGACCCATGGCCCTACTGCCGTGTCCACCCAGCACCCCACTGTGTGTCCTGTGTCCACTCAGCACCCCCCACACTGCTCCGTGTCCACCCAGCACCCCACACTTCCCGTGTCCACCCAGAACTCCACATTGCCTGGTGTCCACCCAGAGGTCAGGCTAGCCGACGGCTGCAGAAAAATCTAAAGTCCAGACACTGCACGCTGGGACTCAGGCCAGAGGGAACCTGGCCCGCCCATTAACTGAGCCTTGTGGGCGTGGTGTTGGGCAGGTGGGGGCTCCGGCGTGGGTGGGGCCACAGAGCCACGCCCACAAGGTCCCCCCAGCCAACCTCCAGCAGGAGCACATCATCCGCTCGGAGATCCAGGCCATGAAGCGGCTGCGGCACAAGCACATCCTGCCGCTCTACGCTGTAGCCTCCGTGGGGGGACCCCGTGTACATCATCACGGAGCTCATGGCCAACGGGAACCTGCTGGAGCTGCTGCGGGGTGAGCTGCGGCCGGTCTGCCCGGGGGGGGGCTGCCGAGGGGCGCTCTGGCAGGGCTGCGGGCGTGGGGCCACTCAGCTTCCGAGGGCTCAGGGACCAGCTGCTGCCAGAGCCCCTGACAGACTGACCACAGCTTCTCACCTGCAGGCGCATGCACACACCACCCCACTGCGGGCGTCCAACAGCGCGTGCGCGTGGGAGCACGGCACGCGCACCCGTGTGTACATACTGACATGCACAAAGCACACACACCCGCCCACACGTGTTTTGCACACATACACAGCCACATGTGTGCACACAGCACACGCACACAGCCACATGTGTTGCACACAGCCTTACACAGCCCACATGTGTGCACACAGCATCTGAACATAGCCCACACATGTGCACAGCACACACAGTCCACACATGTGCACACAGCATACGCACATAGCCCACATGTGTGCACACAGCCCATGCATATAGCCCACATGTGTGCACACAGCATACACACATAGCCCACACATGTGCACACAGCACACACACAGTCCACACATGTGCACACAGCACACACACACAGCCCACATGTGTGCACACAGCATCTTATTCATAGCCCCACGTGTGCACACAGCACATGCATATAGCCCACACGTGTGCACATAGCACACACAGTCCACACATGTGCACACAGCCCACACGTGTGCACATAGCACACACAGTCTACACATGTGCACACAGCACACACATAGCCCACACGTGTGTACACAACACATACACATAGCCCACACATGTGCACATAGCACATGCACAGTCCACACATGTGCACACAGCACATGCATACAGCCCACATGTATGCACATAGCACACACACAGTCCACACATGTGCACACAGCACACACATAGCCCCGCGTGTGTACACAGCACATACACATAGCCCTCCGTGTGCACATAGCACATGCACACAGTCCATAGTGCACACAGCACATGTAAACACAGTCCACACGTGTACACACATGCACACACTTCACATGTGTGCACATAGCTACTAATGCATACATGGTTCACATGTGTGCACACAGCTCCTCAACCCCCACATGTGCACGCAGCCCCAAACACACTGCACGGAGCTCCTCATGCACCCGGCACCTGCTCCCACACAGCGTGCACACTCCACATCTGAACAGTGCCAAACCCTTGCACATCTGCACAGCACACACAGGGCTCACACCTGGTACACGCACAGGTTTGCCGAGCATTCATGCAGAGGGACCTGTGCCATTAACGGCGAGACACCGCACACATACATGCAGACCAGGCGGCCCGCATGCAGCACCAGGTGCACATACATCCTCACAGTGTGCCGTGGAGGGCTGACAAGTCCAGTTTCCCACAAGGATCGTTGTCATCACAATGCAGTGTGCATTTGTACAGTCCTGAGCTCTGTGTGGCTGTTTACCGCATGCTCTGGGATCATGGTCATCACAATGCAGTGTGCATTGTGTGACAGTCCTATGAGCTCTGTGTGGCTGTTTACCGCATGCTCTGTGGATCATGGTCGCCACAATGCAGTGTGCATTGTGTGTGACAGTCCTGTGAGCTCTGTGTGGCTGTTTACCGCATGCTCTGTGCAGCTTTGCCATGTTTGCGTTCTGGCGTGAGTGTCATGTGCTAGTTCCCGTTGAGGTTCATGGTCTACACTGTGCAGAGCGTGCAGTGATCTGACTGTGCTGAGACACTTTGTGTAACCTCACCTGCACCATGAGACACAGACACCACACATTCAGCCCACACCGTGCTGGCGCATACAGACTCATTGCCCGCACTGTGCACAGACACAGTCACAGTCGCCAACACCGTGCTGACACAGTCACCCGCACCGTGCTGACACAGACACAGTCGCCAACACCGTGCTGACACAGACACGGTCGCCAACACCATGCTGACACAGACACAGTCATCTGCACTGTGCTGACTACAGTCAACCGTACCGTGCTGACACAGACACAGTTGCCAACACTGTGCAGAAACAGATCACTGTCGCCAACACCGTGCTACACACAGACACAGACACAGTCACCCACACCGTGCTGACACAGACACAGTCGCCAACACCGTGCAGACACACAGACACAGACACAGATCGCCTGCTCCATGCTGACACACAGACACAGTAACCTGTGCAGTGCTGACACACCCCAGTGTCAGATGTTCAGCAGCAAAAAAATCGGGCCGGGAGCGATGGCCCAGGCGGGTAGGGTGTTTGCCTTGCCGCGGTCAGCCTCTGCCGGCCTGGATTCGATCCCCAGCATCCCATATGGTCCCCCGAGCACTGCCAGGAGTAATTGAGTGCAGAGCCAGAAGAAACCCCCTGAGCATTTGCCGGGTATGACCCCTCCCAAAAAAAAAAAGAAAAAAGCAAAAAACAAAAAGTGTCTGGGCTGTTGGCTCTGTGGGTGTGGACGAGTTTCCCCCAGCTGAACATCAGACACACTAGACGGAAACTTGCCAAGGCCCGATCGCTGCCTACACCCCTCTGTGGCTCGTGTCCAAACATGTACCCTGGACCTTTGCCTGGTTGAGCCCCGAGTCCCCTCCATGCAGGGTAAGCGGCTGTGATGAGGCCACATCCAATTGCTCCTGTGGCCGGGCTGCTGACCCTGCTCACCCCTCCCTGGCTCTAGGCTCTCACAAGACTGCCCTGCCTGTGTCGAGCTGATGGACATCGCATCGCAGGTGGCCGAGGGCATGTGCTACCTGCAGTCACAGAACTACATCCACCGGGACCTTGCCGCAAGGGAACATCCTTATGGGACAAAACAATTTATGCAAAGTCGGGGACTTTGGACTGGCCCGGCTCATCAAGGTAGGGACGGAACAGCCCGGTGCAGGGGAGGGGAAGCTTCCTCTCAGAGTAGGGGGCGGGGAGGCTGCCCGTGCTCCAGCGCCCAGTGAGAGGAAGCCGGGCTGGCAGAGGCTCCACGGGAGGAGGGGGCACAGGTGCCCCCAGCGGCGGCACAGCACAAGGCTGCTACGGAAGCGATCGGACCGTCATGGCCCGGTGGATACGTGTGCTTGGTATATTATAGGGGTGGGGACTTCCAAGGTCCACACACCACCTGCTCTGGCACCTCTGCCAAGGTAGCTGGGGTGAGCTCTGGAACCTGCAGTAGAACTGGACCCGAGAGACAGTGCAGCAGGGGGCAGCTGCCTGGGGTGCTGCCAACCGGGTTTGGTCCCCAGGACCCCATCTGGTTCCCGAGCACGGCCAGGAATAATTCCTAAACGCAGAGCCGGGGGTTAGCCCTGAGCATCACTGGGAGTGGCCCAAAGACGAAAAAAAAGAAATAAATGAACCAACGGAACGATAAAGCCTAGGGCGGGAGGGGCTCAGAGGCAGGGTGTGTCCTGGGCCAGGCTGCGCTGGGGGCTCCCAAGCATGGAGCTGGCCCCCAAAAGCCCACAGAAAGCCGCGTGGGTGGTCCTGGGCTGCCCACTGAGTCTCCTTCCCTTCCCGAGCTGGCGAGGCTCCAGGCGGGCTGTGATTCCTCGTCCACCTGCGGAAGAAGCCCAGGCCCTCGCCCAAGCGAGATTCCAGCTTGCTTCCCCCAAAGCTGGATACTTCTAGAAAACGTCCCCCTCACTCAGGCCATTGCCCGGGCGGTCAGCTCCTGGGTCTGAGATAAGAACCCACCTCTTGGGGGTTAGATGATAGCACAGCGGGAGGGGCATTAGCTTGCACGCGGCTGACCCAGGTTTGATCCCCAACATTCCATCTGGTCCCCCAAGCACCGCCAGGAGTAATTCCTGAGTGCAGAGCCAGGAGAAACCCTGAGCGTCGCCGGGTGTGGCCCAAAAAAAAAAAAAAGAGCCTCCTCTCCCTGAGTCCCGGGGACGGCCCCCAGAGCAGGGACGGCCCCCAGAGCAGGGACGGCCCCCAGAGCAGCTGTGTTTACAGGAGGGCACGTACCTCTCCTCTACGAGCAAAACATCCCCTACAAATGGACAGCACCTGAGGCTCTGGCCCGAGGCCTTTACTCCACCAAGTCGGATGTCTGGTCCTTTGGGATCCTCCTTCATGAGATATTCAGCAAAGGCCAGGAGCCCTACCCAGGTGAGGGGTCTCCCAGGGTGCAGGGGCCAGGCAGAGGGCAGGGGGTCCAGGCAGGGCGGGCAGCGGCATCTCCTGAGCCCCCTGGTGGCACTGGCTGCAGGTACGAACAACCACGAGGTCTCCCAGAAGGTGGACGCTGGCTACCGCATGCCCTGCCCACCCCGTGCCCATCCGCCATGTACAGGCTGATGCTGGCCTGCTGGCAGGCAGACCCGAGCAGCGGCCTTGTTTCCAGGCTGTGCAGGAATGGCTGCACAGCCTCAGCAGGTCTGAAAACCCACTCTGAGAGCCGCGGCGCTAGCGGGGGCACTGCTGGACAGTAGGTGGGACCCTGGCAAGGCCCCACCTGGTGTGGCCAGGCTGAACCCCTGGACCTGGGGATGGAACACTTGTCCATTCCTGCACTCTGGCCATCAGCAGTGACCATGGCGGGTCTGTGGCCGTGGGTGCCCACTGCCAGGGAGACTGTGGGGGGCTCAAGTGACACGGGGCCTCTCCCTGCATCCAGTCGAGGGATGGGCTCAGGGT
The DNA here is from genome assembly GCA_021461705.1 of Cryptotis parvus. Taxonomy (NCBI): domain Eukaryota; kingdom Metazoa; phylum Chordata; class Mammalia; order Eulipotyphla; family Soricidae; genus Cryptotis; species Cryptotis parvus. Next base: position 80,122 of record JAJIBD010007203.1, on the reverse strand, counting down.
CACCCTACTCAGGTCTCTGCAGCCGCCAGGACCAAGGTGGCCCCCCCCCTGTCCCTGGTACCCTGAGGGAAAGCTGAGGGCAAAGCGGAAGGGGCTGGAAGGACCCAGAAGGGGCTGGGCAGCCGAGCTGAGCCCACGTTGGACCCTACATGCCCTTGGGAGCCTGTTATCAGCAGCACCTCGTGCCCACCTACCCCACCTGCTTGCTGGCCACTCAGAGACGAGTATGGTCCTGTCTAGCTGGTCGCTGTGACTGGCCCCCAGCAGGCTATCCCCCAAGTCCCTGGGCTGGAAGCTGAGCCACCCTGCTAGGTGGCACCGGGTGACAGACACCACACATGCTGCCTCCTCACCTCACACACGCTACCTCATCACCTCACACACACTGCCTCGTCACCTCACACACACTGCCTTGTCACCTCACACACTGCCTTGTCACTCCACACACACTGCCCGTCACCTCACTGCCTCGTCACCTCACACACTGCCTCGTCACTTCACACTGCCTCTTAACCCCCACCGCGCCTTGTCACCCACACACTGCCTCATCACCACACATACTGCCTGACCCCCCCCACACTCGACACCTCACACACTGCCTTGTCACCCCACACACACTGCCTTTGTCACCCTCACACTGCCTCGTCACCTCACACACTGCCTCGTCACCTCACACACTGCCTTGTCACCCCACACACACTGCCTCGTCACCTCACACACTGCCTCGTCACCTCACACACTGCCTGGTCACCCCCACACACACTGCCTCGTCACCTCACACACTGCCTCGTCACCTCACACACTGCCTCGTCACCTCACACATGCTGCCTCGTCACCTCACACACTGCCTTGTCACCCCACACACACTCCTTATCACCTCACACCTGCCTCGTCACCACACACTGCCCGTCACCTCACACACTGCCTTGCACCCCAAACACACTGCCTCGTCACCTCACACACTGCCTCGTCACCTCACACACTGCCTGGTCACCCCACACACACTGCCTCGTCACCTCACACACTGCCTCGTCACCTCACACACTGCCTCGTCACCTCACACATGCTGCCTCGTCACCTCACACACTGCCTTGTCACCTCCACACTGCTTCACCTCACACACTGCCTCGTCACCTCACACACTGCCTCGTCACCTCACATACTACCTCGTCACCTCACACACTGCCTCGTCACACAACCAATGCCAGGGACCTCCACAGTCCCCCAGTGAGGAAACCCCAGCTCCAGGGGTCTTTACCAGGGTCTAAACCTACTGCCTGAGCTCCTGGCAGCAAGCCTCAAGCCGGCACATGGCGTGCACAGCAGTGCACAGCTTAGCAACACAAGACACAGCCGGCAGGACACGGCAGCACAGGACACGGCCACGCAGGACACGGCAGCGCAGGACACGGCCACGCGGAGGACACGGCCACACAGGACACGGCAGCGCAGGACACGGCCACACAGGACACGGCCACACAGGACACGGCGAGCGCAGGACACGGCCACACAGGACACGGCCGCGCAAGAGGACACGGCAGCGCAGGACACGGCCACACAGGACACGGCAGCTCAGGACCCGACCCCGCACTCAGGCCCGCTCCGCTCAGCAGAATCCTGGGAATGGCAAAGATGACGTGAATCCAGGAGGCAGTGGGCAGGTCCTGTGGGACTGCAGAGCTGCTGTGGGGTCACCGTGGGCACTTTACTGACCGTGGGCTGAGGCCCCTGTCCAGGATGGCGGGCTGGGACTGAGCAGTAAAAACTGGCTCTTCCTTTGCGGTGTCCGGCTGCTTCCACACTAAATGGTCATGGCTGCTGCTCGCATGGGCAGGGGGGGCTGGACCCAGGCGCCCTGGACCTGGTGGACACAGCCAGTCCCATGGTCCTGCTGGTGTCCCCAACAGGCCACAGGGGATTCTGCTGTCCGTAGAAAGCCTGGGTCCAGGGTCCAGGTCAGGCACCTCCCGTGCCCGTGAGGGGACTCCCTCGGTCATCCCTCACAGTGGGTTTCAGAAGGAAGCAAGTGGCCACACCACGGCCCCGGGTCAGCCTTGGGGAGCCCTGGGAAGAGGAAAGGGGTCACTGTGCTGTTGAGGGGTTCTGCCACTGCCCGTTCCCACCCCATGTGCACTTGACCCGGGGAGTCCTGGGCGGCCACGAGCCAGTTGCCGGAGCGAACGTGCCGTGTTGCTCCCTGGACGCTCCATGACCCCAGCTGTGGGCTGCAAAGAACTGAACTGGCCAAGCAGTGTATGTGTGCGAATGTGTGGGAGTGTATATGTGTGTGAGTGTGTATGTGTGTGTGCGAATGTGTGAGTGTGTATATGTGTGTGAGTGTGTATGTGCATGCGAATGTGAGAGTATATGAGTGGATGTGCATGTGTGAATGTGTATACGTGTGTGAGTGAGTGTGTGTGAATGTGGAGAGTGTGTGTGAGTGTGTGCGAATGTGTGAGTGTATGAGTGAGTGTGCATGTGTGAATGTGTATACGTGTGTGTAGTGAATGTGGGAGATGTATGTGTGTGTGAGTGTGCATGTGTGAGTGAATGTGAGAGTGTGTATATGTGTGTGAGAGTGTGTATGTGTGTGAGAGTGAGTGTGTGTGAATATGTGAGTGT